>JAHDVE020011070.1:0-128886 GCA_022606495.2 Halesus radiatus
CTTGCCGCTCCGGTGGAGTATCTGAAGTTGGGCTGTTCGGTGACTTTGCACACGATCGCTGCAGATTGCACATCGCTTGCAGAAGATCTGGTGTCGGGACCGAACTTTGGAGTGCATTGTACCGTCAGTCCGCCGAGGCTATATTTAGAATACCCCTGCTACACTGCTTTAGACGAATCGACTAATCTTCTGGTCCCCTGCTTGGAAAATATCGAAAGATTCCCAAAAAAGGAAAGATTAATAATTATTCATATTATTATCTCTTGTTGAATTACTGGCGTCACAGTCCAGCGCCACTGATGCGGCTCAACGTCATGATCGAGTCGACCAGTCGTCGGATCAACTGCTTGAGAAATATCGTTAAATTCCAAAAAGGGAACGATTATGGTAATTATTCATATCATTATCTGTTGTCGAATTACCGGCGTTACAGTCTACTGCTCTTGATATGATGTTAATTTTCTTAGAAAAATTCCTGCATTCCATAATTCAATAATGTACTAAGAAACTAATGCATTATTGCGACTCGGTCGTGACACGCTTAATTTCAGCTCTATTTAAAAACCTGTGTGAAAAATGACAGTTTCAGCAGGTGTTTGTTTGCATTTGAAATATCCCAAACTTTTCATGGGTGCTGTAATAAGTGGGGCGGGGTGTTATAACATCTCCCAGCTCGATACGCGTCAATTTTAATAATTATATTTCTACTACCAACATATTTGGATGCTGGCATGCAAGTCAAGTAAACAGAACTGTAAGTACAGGGTTCTTTCAATTGAGACAAATAAAAGCAGTACGGAGAAACCTGCCAACAGAGGCAACTAAACTGCTTGTCAATTCGTACGTTGTGTCACGTCTAGATTATTGCAACGGAATATATGCGAGTCTCCCCAAATACCAAATGGCTCCGGCTTACTTATCAGAACTGTGTATTCCCGAAAATACCAACTCACGGCAGTCCACCCTAAGGTCAGCAGCGTCACCAGCTATCGGCAGGTTGAAGGAACCAAAGCGCACACCTAATACTAAGTTCGGTGATCGTGCTTTCGGAGTGTCAGGACCTAAAGCCTGGAATGAACTGCCGCATGACTTAAGAATTATCAAAGACTCGACAGAAATCAGAACTAAACTTAAAACACATCTTTTCAGAAAATCGTATCCATAAATTGAAGAAATTCACCTGTAAATTGCTTAGCTAGGTTAGCCGGTTAGTACTTACCTAAAGTCATTAAATAAATAAATAAAATAAAAAAAATAATAAATAAATAAAATAAAATAATAAAATTAAATTAAAAATTCACGCATCGGTGCGCAAATGCGTCCACAGCCCGCAACACTGTAAATAACCAAGGTGTAAAATAAATTTAAAAAAAACGTTAATATTTATTAAAAGCTTCTTACGCTTAAGGTAATTTTATAGATATTTTCGAGTCCTAAAATTCATTTTTTGAATACTTTCGAGTCCTAAAAATTAATACCAATAATTCAATAAATACCACCTCTTCTTGTGCCACCAATCATCTAATAAACGTAACATCAATAGGAAAGGAGATACAAATAACCATGTAAAACTATCATCTCTATAAATAATTTTTTCAAAAACTTTGTTCATTTAAAGCGACCTGCCAGGTAAGTATGTTTTTCTGTATCTGTTTGTACATAATTAGTTAAGAAATATTTGTACAGCGCCCTTGAGGTGATTTTTCACAAAAACGGCGCTATACAAATCATCCAAACTATTATTATTATTATTATTATCTAATTCAAATGCAATAAAATATATTGCATTTGAGTTGTGGAGTTGTTTGTAACAAATTTGATTGCGCCGTTTGATCATCAAGCATGAGACATTATTTAGATTGTGGCCCTGACTGAGTGACTAACTATTTACTTCCAGTTGGTAAGGGCCTATGCAATAATATTAGAACTATACAAATAGCTTTTTCTCAACACGAACATTTATAATGTTGAAATATATCTACATATTTCAAAGTCTTCTCGTACTTTAAAACTCCACAAGGTTTATTTCAGTTCATTGGGATGCTGTGTTGAGATTTGTTTAAGAAAGGGAAGGAATGACCCTCTGTCTTGAACAGAGCCATGTTATAGGAGGGAGGAGACTATGAAGTTAGCTACACACGGCGAATATCATATATATTTATGTTATGGTGCTATATCGCTCGTCGTACAATGCCACGTGTCGTCACAGACGATCGATATAATAAATATTTACTTGTGGGCGTGGCCGAGATATATTTCTTGATAGGCAGGACGAGCGATATGCGTAATACATATATATTTCCCCGGTCCTGCCGCACCGTGTCCCTCTTCCTCCCTCAGCCTCGTGTTCAGTATTATTCCCTGAAAAGGGAGATTATTTATTATAGCTTCAATTTTTATCCAGAATAAAAATGTAATATATTCCCCTTGTGGGAACCCTCTGAAGCCGACAAGTCGTTCCACAAGATCGCATCGTAATACGGCTCTTTTTTTATGTGGAAAATGTCAACCTTCAGATGTTGTGCCCGGGTTTGACGCTAGTTCTCCGCAGCAACTTCCAACGAAATATCAGTAGAACAAACACAGCATTTCCACCTGATATGTCTATGTTCTGAAGGTTACACCTCGTAAATATAAATAAATCTTTAAAACAGATTGTTAGTACACAAATAATCCAGGACCACGAGGTCCTGGGTTCGAGTCCCAGCTGCTACCGTTATCTTTTGCTTTTCTGTGTTTTTCGGTTTCATTCTTAGAGTTGTTAATATTACCATTCACAATATATTACAATGACGTTTATAAGGTCGACGTTATTAAAAAAAAAATTATCAACCACCATATTAAAAACACGCTGAATCGGGATTTCCCTCTTTTGCGTATGAGGGTAAATTACCATTTCTACTCTTCTCGTCTACACAGCTATTAACATAGGACTCTAGGACATTAATACTAAGAGACAAAAAAATCGAGTCACATTTTTGGATATTTACGAAACGGGAATCTTCGTGTTGTATTCGTCACCACTTTTAGAAGCGTTGTAGTTGTAGGTACAAATAACATATGAAAATTATAATCGTCGTTTCTGAGAAATAATCTTTTGTCTGCATGAAAGGTACTCAACATCACCGGCATTTCCAATTTGCATTGATTGTGTGACGAATTCGGCGTGATATTTTAAATAACTCGCACAGTACTTCAGGTACAAAGTTTGGACCATGGTGCAACTGGTTGCGTGGGTGGAAGGTTGATTTTTGCATCGTATTTTTTATGCAAATCCTTTTCGGATCCTTGCAAGCAGTGGCCTATTTTTGTATATTATTTATTACACATGGTGAGCATTGCATTTTATTTGTGACCTCAAACGTTATTTCCGAACATTAAAGGAGAAATATATATATATATATATTCTTAACATATAACTCATACGAGATCCTCTGGCTGTACAGATAAACGATAAATAACTTTATTTGTGCAGTCGGGGGGGTGTTATCTTAGATACATATATATGTATAGTTCTTAATCTGATTACCTCACAATAGTCTGAACTGCTCCCCACCGTCTTGGTTCAGTCAAACTGGCATCCCCAATTGGGATATTTTGCAAGGCTGAATGTAGTGGGGAGGGGAAATAAATGTGAACGAGGAAGGTTGGGAAATATCTCGCTATTCAGATCTGGTCACCAAACACGGCTAAAGTCATTTCAAGCAACATTTCGATTCTGAATGGTGGTCTTTCACCGGGGGGATACTGAAAGTATCTACCACTTTAGAACGTTCCGCAAATATACTATATATTATTTTTAATGAATAAATTGTGAAATAACACTAATAATTAAAATAAAATGTATATGCGCACTTCGGGATTTGAACCCGCGATCTCTGAATTCTTAGCCGAGAATCGTAACCACTCAACCGCAGAGGCCGTCAAACTGTATTGGGGGCAACAGTAGAAAAAAATCGTTAGTTTTTGCTTCCTGCACAGATGATTTTGTAAATTTGTGCTGTTTTAGAATCAGGCGGAATACATCGCTACCCGATTGGGCAACATTCTAAAAGGTTTATAGGAACGGATTCAATAATGCTCTTTGTTAATACGGATTTTGAAAGATTCGTATTACGTATGTTGGCTTTTTTTCGTTGTGCTTTTTTACACGTTGCATTTTTTTTAACTTACGGACCATTTTTCATTTACACAAAATACATAACACGAAATGAAATAAACAAAAGCTACAGAAAAAGAATAGCACATAATATACATGAATGAAGCAATGTCAAAAATATACATTTGAGAGAACATTCAAGTCAAAGCCCTGAACAAGGTTTTGGTAGCCCATGATTTCAGACATTCTAAATGTTAATCTTCGAGGTTTAATTTCATAAAACCTGACAAAAATCATTTGACTATTACCAAAAATTTCAAGTCCCTGGCCTGAGTTAACAAATCTGGACATTCTGAGTGGAGAATGGTACCCATAATTAGTATTGTATTGATTGAGGAAAAGCAATTTATTGTTTCTGAGTCTACGGCAAGGAATGTTAAACCGAATGAGTTGAAACAAAGAAAGTGATCAATAATACAATGATTTATTTTGAAAATGCAATTGATATCAAAGTCTTTCCTACGCTTTTCTAATGAAGAAATGTTTATTTATTTTGTTTAAGTTCTCTCAATCACCGTACTAGGTGCGTATCGTCGTGTACCGTGATAGATAAATTTGTTGACTATCGACCAAAATCACTCCCCAAATCACCTTTAACTCTTAATCGCCCCACAACCGACTTAAATCGCCCATTTGTGGAAGACATTGCCCGCGTTGAGAATCACTGGTGTAATACACTTGCTATGAAAGATATATTTAAAATATTAACAGTTTGCTGTCGTGGATATCGTCGCCAATTTTTATTTTTTTTATTTTTGTTTATTTGAGAGACCAACAGTTTACATAAAAAATGAAGTATAATAAATAATTTTATAAATTTGACCGTTTGCAGGTTTCCACTTAGGTAAATATGTATGAGTGAATCTAGTGATTTTAGAAGAACTCGCAATAAAATTATACAACATAATGAATAAATATATATTTAAAAGTTACATGTAACTTGTTATTGAGTGTGGAAAGGGAGGGGGGGGGTCGATCTATTTGAAATGTATGTGTGTGATTTTATATTAATAAAAGAACTAGAAAAATGTTAATAAACTAATGGTAGTATGAGGTGAGTAGATATCTGTTATTTTATCTGCTATTTTAGTCAGTCTTTGAACGATGGTCAAAGCGCTGTGGTCTAGCTTTAGATATTCTTGTGTAGTTCTTGCCGGAGGCTGGCGGAGTCTTCCTAGTTCTGAACCCTGACCGGATTGGCGGATCAAATAATAATGTCTGCATACCTCTCCCGGCGTCTGGAAAGTTCCGTCTACCCCCTCTCCCTGTTCCTTCCACGCACCCACCACCTCCTTACACCACTACACCCACTCCGCCCACCTCTTCTCTACACACTCACAACCTTCTCGCAATCCCATTGCACCCTTAACACTTTCATAGGAGAGCCGTGTCTAATAGATGACTTATCTTCCCAGACGATTTCACTTCAATGAGAGCTTTTATTGTAGTTAAACCTCATCCATGTCTCATCAAACAAAACTTTGAAATAATATAAAATTAATTACGTTTTTTCCTTGATGCCACAATTTATTATTTAGTTCGGGTTTACTTACAAAATGAAAATGGATACATCTTATTGGGAGAAAAAAAATATGATTTCAAGAAATGTGTAAAGGAAAACTGGGGATTCGAAAAGGGTTCTCTGATGAAATAGGTATCAAAACATTTATGTATTGATTTAAATATAGTAATACAGTTTCATTCAATATGGCATGATTACATATAGTAATACAGTTTCATGCAATATGCCATGTTTATATATAGTAATACAGTTTCATACAATATGGCATGCTTAAATATAGTAGTACGCTTTCATACAATATGGCATGTTTATATATAGTAATACGATTTCATACAATATGGCATATTTTAATGTAGTAATATAGTTTCATACAATATGGCATGTTTAAATATAGTAATACAGTTTCATACAATATGGCATGTTTAAATATAAGTACAGTATATTACATACATAATTTAATTATTGTACGGTTGACATTACCTTCCCCACTACCTGTTTTGGGGTAGGTAGCAGGAGGTACAATAAATTATTTCAGTGTGATGTTATGACAGATTGTTAAATTGAAATATTTGGAACGTATTATATTAAAATTGTAATGCTAGAATATTCAAACAGTAATTGAAAAGGCGTTTCGAATACATTGTTATTAAAACAAACAAAAAAACCTTTAAAACTCCTTCATCGTAACTACATAACACATTAATCTTCCTGGCATTGCGTTCGAAATCTGAGTATAGATTTAAAAAAAAAAATCTAATTCATCCCGGTGACACCCGAACCTTTTTTCCGAATGCCTGATCTCTAAATATATTGTTTCAATAATTATTCCAATATTATGTAAAATATTTGGAATAGCTATTACAGGCTGTTTTTGTTGTTGGTCGTGTATTGTCTGAGTTCGCTAAAGTTAACTATTTATTTATTTTTTCTTGGTCCCGGTCGGCAGCGTGTTGGGTCTGTAGTCTGTAGACTGCACCGCCTAGCATTGTCAGATTTAAAGCAGTTTGGGTGGCGACCGTCTCCCTCCGTTCTTCTTACATTCTTCTGCCGCTATCTTTGTCCTTTTGGTTTTTTTCTTCTTATTTTTCCCTCCTTTTGGTAGGATAAAATGAAATTTCCTCTCCCTCTCTTCCTTTCCCCCACCCCTTATCCGCCAGACCCACCGTACGACAATAAAGGAGGCGCAAATTCCTCTTGTGCTCTGGCGAGAGTGCGCTGAATAACGTTTGCCGGGCATACATTATGGTTTCCGCGCACCTATTTCTGCACTCACAATGCTGTTTTTATTAGTTGACAACTTAACATGCGCCCAAGTTCCATATAGCTATCTACTGGTCCCACTACTTGCTTCACTCACATTCGTACATACTCGTCTATTTGGTTCCCTTGACTGTCATGCTTAGAATAAAGAACATACGAAATGCAACGTGAGCGTGTTTCGTGATCCAGGCCTTAAAATTTATAATCCAAAAATTATTTCATCATTTCATTTCGATCAAACGAAATGGCAATATATAATGCGTAATAAACCATTACAAATGGAAGAAAGAAACCTACGCATTTTAGAAATATACCCTTATCCTTTAAACAACACATACAAAAAGTAAAAGAAAAAATCATCCCATTAATCGCTGTATTTGGTAGAATAGCTCATCTTCTACCAGCACACGTTAAGAGGAACGGCTGCTCGGCCTGTTTCATACAAAACCTAATTTTGGATTCGACGCCAAAATACTCACCTAAACCTAATGATTTTTTTTTCATCAAAAAGTATAGTAAATATCTAGTACGGATAGGAAGTAATTTATTTATTTTTGTTTTACATTATGAAATATAGGCCATTAAAGGAATTGATTTTTCGCGATTTTAGAGGCACCTTTAACAATTATTTGGGGGCTAACGTAGATTTAAAAAAAAGTTTTACCCCATCTACTTTGAAAATATAATGAATTGTAAAATTTAAAAAAAATTAAATAAGCATTCTGGTGGACTTTAAATTAAATTAAAAATGACCAATTTACGTTGGAAACGTACATAATTTAAAATGTCTACCCGAAAAAACTTTTTTTTTAATGTTTTGTTTTCATATTTGTATTTACCCATATTTACATAGCAAATATAGTTTTTTTTTAAATACAATAAACCCGCGAATAATTTTCTAAGTTGCTTCTAAAATTATGAAAATTGAAGTTTCATGGCACATACTTCATAATTTAAAACAAAAACAAATAAAATACTTCTCATCCGTACTAGATATATACTAAACCTTCAATTAAAAAAAAAAATATCATTCAGTTTGGATGGATATTTTGACCTCAAAACCAAAATTAAGTTATGCATGAAACAGGCAACACAGCCGTTCCTCTTAAGAGGGCCTATACTTTAGTTTAATCCATTTTAAATAACCTAATAGAAATATGGGGAAACACACACATTACATACTTGAACGAATTAAAAATGTATGTTTGTTTGTTTGTACTCGATTTTCTCGAAAATTACTTGATCGGTTTCGCTGAACATAGCACAGTTTGTTTTTATTAGTGCCGGGAAGGTTTAGAGAGTAGTTTGAATGAAATCCAATATGTAAAGCTGTTGCTATAACGTTTTAAAATTAGTATGAAAAACATTGAACCCGCCATGTTTTATTTAGGTTGGGCCATATATATAACACTCTGGTTCGCCACAGATTGCATATTCAAAAGATGAAGGTTTTTTTCGGGTAGAATATTTTCAAAATCGAATTTCACGAGAAGGTACCTACTTAAGAACTTTATGATTTAGATATATTATGAAAATATAAACGTTTGGAATGAAATAAAACATTCAAATGAATGTTTCTTTATTTGGAGATAGTTACTTTCGCTGTCAAATCAATTATGGCACCCTAATGACAAGCAAGAATTCACAACTTGATGTATGTAGTTAAGTTAAGAAAGTGAAATAATTATATATTTCTTTTAACTTAATAAAGAAAAAAAAATATTTCAAAAAATGCAGCTAGCGTAAGAGAAATAGAGCGTTGTATTTTCTGTATTTTCATTGACTTGTGGGTAGAAGCCAAAGGCACACCGGCTTCCATTTAAATCTACATGGATGGCACTTCTAAGTGTGTATTCTTTATTCTATGCTGTAATGCCTTCCTGGGACGTCCCCGACATCTTATTCCACCTTCCTTGCACGTCAAATATTTTCTTAGCATTTCTTTCTTCGTTCATTCACTCCGTGTACCTGCCCAAACGATCTGAACGTCTATTCTCGTTCATTGCGCTTACAGCGGCCTTGTATTATTTTCGTGCAAATCCGTCATTAGTCACATTTTTTCATACATTCACCCTAGACATTTAATTTTTACTGCATTCATTCTTATTTCGTTAAAACTCTTTCAATTATCGTCTTTTCAATAGAATCATTCATATGTTTCATGTATGCATGCACACTGAACGACAATGTCTTGAAATTTCTTCGTTAAAAAAAGCCTCTGTTGATTATCGTGTTAAATGTTGGGTGACGTTTATAAAGCCGTTTTCAAAAGCAACCGATTCCTTGGAAAATAATGCATTAAATATTATAACTCGTGTTGAAATTATTAAATACATATTTAAAAAAATTGAATTAAAAGTATTTTTGTTTTAACACCACTTTATTGGATACGTAAACTAACAATACAAAAGTAAATTGATTTTATTTATTTTTAAATATTTATTTATTTCAAGGGCTTATAAATTATTTAGGCGTAGACCTATTGAATTTCTATGAAGTACATCTATTCCAGATGATTTCTGGAAGGAGTGATCTGTATCAGTTAGATCCAAAGCGAATTCAGATTAAACTACTCCATTCAGGCACCTCAAATGTTCAGTCATCTTTGTATTAACATTTCTTGCAGTTTTACCTACATAAAATGCTGGGCAATCATTACGGCTTATAAATACCCGAATGGCTTAACCCTTTAGGTGCCACCGAACGATATATCGTTCCGATACATTATTGTACTTGAGTGCCACAGAACGATATATAGCTCGAGCCATAAAATTCGTCACGCGTTACCAACGGTTCTAAAATTACGTCACATTACTGAAAACATGTGTCTAAAAATAAAAGTAATCAAAATAAAAAATATATAATATATTCATGGATTATCGACACTTCCCCAGCATTTAAAAAAAATACATGTGGCACCTAAAGGGTTAAGAGGAACAACGGCTGCGCGCCCTGTTTCATACAAAACTTAATTTTGGATTTGATGCCAAAATACTAAACTAAACCTAATAATATTTATTTTCATCCAAAGGTATAGCAAATATCTAGTATGTATTAGAAGTATTTAAAAAAATTTATTTGGAAATCGAATTTTCGTGATTTCAGAGGCAACTTTAGCAATTAAATGGGAGCTAAAAAGTCATTAAAAAAATTACCTCGTCTACTATGGAAATATAATTAAATATAAAATAAAAATAAAAAGTTTTTAAATAAGCATTATTGTAGATTTAGATTAAAAACGTCCGAAGAATTTGCCGTATATAATTTAAAATATCGACCCGAAAAATCTTTTTTATTAAAGATTTTTTTTTATATACTTATATTTACGTAGCAGATATGACAATTTAAAAAATATATATATATCATAAACCCACAAATAATTTTCAACGTTGCCTCTATAATCATGTAAACTTGATTACTTTATTGGCGTATGTTTACTTTACCTTTAATTTAAGTTTGAGTTGGTGTTTTGGCCTCGAATTCAAAAATAAGTTTTGTATGAAATATGGCGCGCAGCCGTTCCTCTTAAGTTATCTTCTTTACCCTTCGAGTTAATTAAAAGTTTATCCAAATTGTTATTAGTGTAAAATGCTGCATTCATTTCTGATGGAAATTTAGACACACTCAAAGAGGAAAAATTATTAACATATAAAATTCTACGCCAGCCATTGTTTTGATTATTTTGAATGACTGTGATATTGGGTACACTGTTAAAAATTCTACGCCAGCCATTGTTTTGATTATTTTGAATGACTGTGATATTGGGTACACTGTTAAAAATGATTTTCTTTTGTAGATGAGTTGTATTTTTTCGCAAGGATTCTATCAATTATGGTATGGTCATATCCGTTATTTGTTGCAATTGATTTGAATTCGACCCGCTGAAGATTCCAGAACTTTTTATAACCTCGTTTATGACCCTCCACACGACAAGCTGGCCAACTACGGATGGCACATCGTGTAGAGGGCGTAGTGGCGTCGGATGGCTTATGTCGGTTTTTTGTCCGCACATCACAGGATAGTGGGCTGGTGATGGCGGTACGCCTCTACGCGTGGCCAACTGCTCAGTGCTCAGTGTCCGCTTGAACGTACTCCGGAGTAGACGTCTTAATTAGTAGTATTTTTTTAAATAGCTTTGACATAATTTTTCAACATAATGGCGGTAGTTTGGACAAGTGATGAAACTATAAAATTGGTCGAATTATTCCTTGATGAATGTATATGATATCCCAAATATAAAAATAAATGCTAAATAGATGTGCTTGAAAATTGTTTCTCCCCAATTGCTGTATTTAAATTAAATAAATAAATACACTTTAACTAAATATATCTGCATTTATTTCTTATTTTTATTGAGCTAGAAAGTTATTGGAAGAGAGGAAAAAAACAATAACAAGAAATTATAACCATTTTCACAATAACCCAATTTTTTTTAATGATATTAGGTAGTCCCTAAAATTACAATCAAATATCATCTGATTGAAATGTCATTGCTTAATATACTAATAAAAACTAATCATCTAATTTTTTAACAATATAATTGCCGCAGCGGCACGTGCATTCCGAAGTACGTTGAAAGTAGAACTGAATCTTAGCCTTCGTGTAGATGCGTTGCTAATATCGCCGGCCATCATCGGGCCATCTCACCGGTCAGCTGATAGCCCATCGTGTAGAGAAGGCATCAAATAAATCTTCATTCAGTGCCTATTTTTCATTCACACTAAAATCAGCTGTACTACGCTGAGCCACTTCATAGCTCACTGCCCCGCCTACCATGGCTGGCGTAGCGGCTTAACACGCTAGCCTACGCTAAATACTAGGCGAGGGGAGTACTACGTCTCCGTAGCACCTGCTGGGCCAGCTATGGCGGGCTACATTTGGTTCGTCGCTTGAATTTGTACTCGGTACTTTTTATAGACGCGATTCAATCATTTTCACGTTTTAAAATTCTGCAACCTAGCAGGAAGCTCTTTGATATTATTTATTTTCTTAGTATTCTTGCAAGGGATTATTAAAGGTTATGCTGGTACCACTGCATCGAATGAAACTGTTATATAAGTTACATTTTTTGTTTGAAGATCATTGTTCTTGCAATTGGTACGGAATTTCGAATCCTTTGACATGTGGATATAGCCCCATCCTCAAAATACCATTATCAGAAACAAGGGGTAATTATTTGGTAAGTTCTTCATCAAAATTTTTCATAATATAAAATAATAAATATCTACTCCAATATCTTGGGCACATTATGAGGAGCCTTAGATACAAGACTGGCCAGCTAATACAACGCAGTAGACAAAGACGCCTCACCTCGTGTCTTCGAATCCTACATGACATGTATCGATGCAGTTCCGTTGAAACATTACAGGCCGCGGCCTTCGGGGTCAGGAATGCCCCGATGATCGCCAACCTTCCATAGGAAAGGGCACCTGAAGAAGAAATTCGATAATTAATTTTAATTGTGATGATTTTATTAATTCTAGAATTATGTAGGAAGCCACGAATTTATCGTACCTGTATTGTATTGTCCAACTCCCTACTGTAAACATCTCAGGAATATCAACTGTTTGGTTAGACTCCCTACACCGCCGGGACTGCCAATCTGTAATTATTGTTCAAGCTCTCTACTGTAAACACTACTGTATTATAATTATTCTGAAGTGTATACGTTATCTATGTTCGAGTGAATATGGTGGCGTATCGTTATCTCCGTTACCTGGTGCGAGACGAATCACCTTGTCCGGTCAGGCCATCGAGTGGAACGACCAAAAACGATAATACCGGGTCAGTAGGCAAAAGGTAAAACTCTCTTCAAACAACATAAACTCTTACGTAACAAACATCTTATCCTATTTAACGAGTTCTTTTCTTTTACTACTCCCGATGCTTGCCAGTTTCTGGACATAACTGCAAAGTTTACCATGAAAAGAATACATTGGCTTATTATACGTTTTGTTTTTAAAAATGTGAATTCATAACGCAACGTATTCGTTAATTAGAAAATACTATTGTTAATTAATATAAAACAGATAACGCACTTAGGCATGGCATGGTATTTCAGTTGCCTTTAAAGCTCGCTATCAAAGATATTTACGTTCGTTAGAAGTATGCTAAAAAATAATTAAAAAATCTTCATTTAGTTTTAATTCTTAGGAAAAACCCATTTTTTAGGGGGGCATCTACGAATTGTAATATAGTGTTGAAGTCACCAAATATGTCTACATCCAGTGGCGGCTCGTGACTTTTGAGTGAGCTAGAATGCTTATATTGAAAAATACGGCGTTATTGATGTTGTTGAAGCCGAAAATTATTTATATATTTTCAAATTTCAATTTTTTGTATGGAGATTTAGATGGTAGGTAGGGCTGTTCCCGTTTTCGGCTTCAACAACATCAATAACGTCGTATTTTTCAATCTTAGCACTCTAGTTCACCCAAAGGTCACGAGCCGCCACTGTCTACATCCATTGTTTAAGTACATTAATAATTTGTTTATTTAAAAGTATATCAATATTGCCTTGATTTTCGTATATTAGGTATCCATTTTCTTCAATATATTTCTCATAGCTTTATTTTATAGTATTCTCACTTATTTCATATATTCATGGTAAAATATGTACGTACTGTGTTACATACTCGTATATCCAAAATAAATGACATGCACTTCGTTAAAATGTACAAACTTTTTTTTGAACCATACAATTTTTCTTCCAGCAGAATCGTTAAATAACCTACTGTGCGCCGGTAAACACGCTTTTATATCCGCTATTTGAAAACAACTAAATCGAAACACAAATACGGTAGCATCCGAAGTTATTTGATGGTTCTTGAAAATTTCATATATTCGGTTGGTTCAGTCCATTGAAGACTAAGTAGACGAAGAGAACGCCCATCTCATCAAATCAACGGGTGTTTTGTAATTTATGTGAAGAAGTAGGCTTCATCATAAAGTAATAATTCTTAAGCCCAGGGCATTCGTCCGTGCGGTTAGCGTGTCTTTCTGTCTGAGAATAAATTATTGAGTCCGGTAGATCGCGCGCCACTGAGTTATAAGTACATCTTGGGAAATTGCCGCTTTAGGAATTTATTCCAGACATATGTAAACCCACTTCGGTTCCAATTCTGGTGACTCTCATACTTTTATTTATCAGCTAACCCGCTGAAGCTTTCTCGGAGAATTCCAAATTCTTTAGAAATAACACCTGTCACAATTAGTTAAATTGCAACGGAGTTACACGCAGTTGAACGAGCTCACACCGGACCGTGCGATATGAGAGGTTCCACTGGTCTGCGAAATGTGGCTTTGGCTCTCTTCAAATTATTATCAATTATGTTTTTAATTTAGTTTATTCCTCGTAAATTGTCCGTTATCGGCACCTCTCCAAAATATACCAGAAGTATGTGGACGAGGAAATGATTCACTGATTTATATCGCGATTTAAAGGAATATGTAGTAAAATTTGATCATTTTTACCAACTAAACATGAACGTAAATACATGTCGACAAAAAACAGCACGGAACCAAAAATGTTGTTCTTCTGTCTTATGGTGGGAATTCATAGTTGGACATTGAGATTCTTGGGCCAGTATAAGCCTTCGGGCGTCGCCCTTTAGACCTCATCAATTCCGTCGAGGATTGCTTATGGCGGGCATCCATCGATTATATTCTACTTCACACCACAGTATTTTAGGTCACAGCTGTTATGCCTTATTTTGCTGGCGGAGAATCAGAATTAACGGGGTCTTTGCGTGGATCCAGCCTCACTGGGGATTGACACGAGATAGTCATCTAGTGTATGAGTCACTTCAATATTCCGCTATTATGCATTTTATTAATGTTGTTTTTTTGTTTGGTGCAGGTTACTTGTTGACTCGGGTAGAAGGCAAGATTGGTTCCCCCGAAAAGCCCCTCTCCGACCTGGGACTCATCTCCTACCGCTCCTACTGGAAGGATGTCCTGCTGCAGCATCTATGTTCCCACCCTGGAGCCTCGCTGTCCATCAGGGACATGTCCCAGGAGATGGCTATCAACTCCTACGATATCGTCAGTACGTTGCAGGCCCTTGGCATGATGAAATACTGGAAGGGAAAGCATATCATTCTCAAGAGACAGGTATGTTTTCAAGTCATGTTAAACGTTGTCTTTTCGGTACTTTATTGAAGGTAGAGCTTTGCTGTATAAACTCCATGACCATGCATCGTGTACCGGATATTAATTTGTGTATTTCCCTAGGATGTCCTGGACGAGTACACAGAGCGAGTGAAGCGGCGGGGCCAGGTGAAGCAGATAGACCCCGACTGCTTGCGGTGGACCCCCTTCGTACCCCCCCAGTCCCAGGGGAACTCCTGAGCTTCAGCCCCCGACGCCTAGTAGGCGTCGCCCTGCCCGCGTCCAACGCAGGGCAGGTCACAGCGTAGGGCCTTTTCTAAAGGGTTTCCTCAGCAATTACATAAGGTTAAACAAGACAAATCGGGAGGACAGGAGGTGACTGCCCGTGCGCGCCAATCGCCCGCGCCGGCCAAGTCTCGTGTGGCAATGCCTAAACCTCTGCCTCCACCCATAGACATTTTAGATATTATTAAGCTAGAAGATTCAGACAGTTCGGTGTCTCGTCGTAGTGTCATCAGAAGAACACCTCCACCACCAGAAGGCGCCAAGGAAGTTGTAGTAAGTAAAGGTCAGGCAGCAAAGCGATCTCGGAATCTAAAAATCAGATCAAAGCGAAAGAAAATACCTCAGATTCCTAAGCCACTACCTCCACCAGAGGATAGTGTCGTAAATCTCGAAGAATCCACTAGTAAGTCTGGTCGTAGGGATCTATTCTCATCGGGAACACCATCATCAGATAGCGTTGAGGAAATAGTACAAAACATTCAGGCATCTGCCTGTTCTCAGGACAAGGGGAAGAGACGCTCATTAGGCAAGTCTCGGGACAGTTCCCTACCTCAAAATGTACCGACATCGTCAAATAAAGCCAAGAGAAGAACAAAGCAAGGGCGAACTTCTACGTGCTCGCGGTCCGCGAGGAGGACTCAACGGATGTACATTCCCATGTTGCAAACACCGGAGGTCACGGAAGAACCAACAGAAGGTCGGAAAGGTACCGACAAAAGTAAAAAACACACTTCAAAAGCAATAATAAACAAATGAAAAACTCATTGACGCTGTACAATTTTATATTGGCTGTCCGCGAATTACCTGTTAAATAATTGGGGTTCTGGGTCGAGATACACTCTGATGCTACTGACGACAAGGTTAACTTGGCTCAAATAGCAAATAATTAGCAGGCCGCTGCTGACCTAGCATAACCCGCCCTCGGTGGATCTCACGTTGGTGGAAGATGCTGACACCGTGACACCCACAACTCTCGACTTATTTGTTTCTCCCGATTTTAAGTCTTGTCTAGTGCAATAATATCCGAGAACATTCATAATTAATATATTATGCAACTTGTAAATATAGCAAAATTAATAATACTGTTCATAAAAGATATGTATAAATAATTATATTGGTCCACGTTTACTTCGAACAATGGAATGAAAAAGAAATCGTGTTAATCAAATTGTTGAATGAAATTATTAGTGAATTAGGTATGTTGTACTGTTGTTAGCGCGACCCTTCTTCTCCCGCTTTAAGGCTTTTGTTGGTTCAGTGGCAATTATTATTGTAAATATCGAGTAGCCTTGTTCCCTGTACATACTATACCTCTTCGTGTAACATACAAGTAATTTAGCTCCTTTGTATTTATTTATTTGAATGATTCGAAGAGGTTTAATTTGACACTTGTTTCCATTTAGGAAATGATGCCGTCATACTACCTCATATATTATGAAAAAAGATTTATACTTTTATTGATTTATTTTCTGTTTTATATGCAATTTTTAATCAATCACGTATCACTTGTTTTATTGCAACTGTTGCAATGCTAACGGAATGTGCTTTCACCTGAATTCCACCAAAAAAAATGGTTGCATTTATTTTCATGGTGATTTTTTCTTTCTTTTCGTGCTTAATCTTTTACATTCTTGACAAGACAATCAATTGTATAATTATTTATTTATGGGAGGAATATAAAATATTATTGTTTTGTAAAAATATGGTATTAATAATAGTTAGTGGAATCGGGCGGAATTCGGAAGGAAACTCTACCTTATGAAGTTTGGTTATTTTTATAATAAGTAAGAAATAACTTTTAATAATATTAATTGACAATGTTTGTAAATATAGGATAATAAATTATTATTAAATAATTTATAAACGCGGTGATTTTGTACTACATGTGATCTCTAAAATTTAGGGAATCTGAATATTGTGTTATTCTTTTCATTTATCGGCTCTGCCTTATTTCGACACGGTGAAGGATTGAACTAATTAACTTTGTCTTTACATCTTTCATATTCCAAAACCAAAAGAAATCATATATTTTCAACACAATCCAATTCAACCGAGAATCAGAACTTTCAACCGGAGAGCAAATATTATTGTAACTCGATTATTTGCTGAAATAATAACATGTTTTATTAGAATTATAACATTCTCACTAAAAGCGAATTCGTCAGCGCCGGTTAAATGAACATTTTGAAAGCACTATAATAGTGTGTAATATTGAAGTGCAAATCTGTAACTGTAAGATAATTTTACCTTATAAGCATTTAGAAACTACTCTAGGCATAATAATCTAATGAAATTTTCTAATTCACCATTTTATTTATGTCGTTATATATTTTTAACAAATAACTTTTTATTGTGAATTGAATGTTTGTATAATACGCGAACCAAGTGTATAGTTTTACTGACTCGAGTAAAGCTGGACTGACCTGTGTAAAAATAATCATTTCGTCTCTAAATTATTATTCATTCATTGTTTATACCCTCTCCATTGCCAACTCACCGTCACACCAATTCTGTTCAGGGGTGGACAGCGGGGGATATTTCCACATTGTACCCAAATCCTTGTGTTAGGTTTTTCGGGATATCGGTATTTTGGTTTTGGGTCGTGGACGTTTTGACGTGGAAGGTTTTTCCTCTGCCCAAAATCCGGTAGAGGATTGGAAGAATCGAAGTTGTTGGAAAATTTGACTGTCAGTTCGTTTGTTTGGCGAAAATTTTCACAGTGCGCTGGTATTGAAATGTTTACCTTCCAATCGTTCGTCCACTCTTCCTCATGCCCGTGAACTGCCTACCTATAACTATCCTTCCACTCCGTCTATTAATAAAAGTGCATCTGACGCTATTTGAATATATAACCAAGTCCATCTGTTGGGAGCGAGAGATCCAGCCCCGTCCAGTTCCAGATCGTCCCCGGCCTTGACAGAAATATGAACCAACAAAGGACGGCAGAATTGCGGATTGTCTCTCGCCGCAAGGGGGCTAAGTCACTAACAACACCGCACCATACCTCGTAGGTACTCCATTGTTAAAACACTATTTATCAATTTCATTAAAAATGCAAAAAACGCGTTTTTTAGTTTCCTCTTTATTATGTTTATTGAATCAGATAAATATTGCTTTATAGCTGGTGAAACAGACAATGAATGACTTCCTCTATACAGAGCCAACACTGTTCAGGGATAGATTTGTCTTTTTCGAGTTTTAGTGCCTCTGGAAGAACGATAAATTCATTTTGGAACGCTCTCTTATCATCTGTAATCTGCTTCTCCCGATGTCGTGATAATTCCTGACCCCTCTCACATGTCCCTGTGTACCTAAAAAATCTTATCTTAATGTACGTGAGATATTCACATTGCATTCCTATATCGTGGCTGCGAAATCGTCAGTCAACAAGATGGCAAGCCTCTTTTTTTAAATAAAAAAATTCAAAAGTTTAATAGTTTGATCAACCTGTTCAAGATCAAGTTAGTATTCTCGGTCTGTCTACTCCTGCGGGAAATAGTGTGATGGTATGGATATTGTTTCGAAGGGTAGTTTTATTTCTCTAGGCTAAAAATCTGTAATACGTAAAATAGATGTTACATCCCAGCTTTCGTATTTCTTTTGTTAATATATCGCTGTGTGAATACAGGTCCGATACAAGTCACACCGTTCAGTTTTGTTTTGAGGAGAATCAATAAATCTCGTTTAAGATTAATAAGTCAACAATAGTACATTTTACATTGTTTTACATAGTATTTTTAAAAACATTATATTCCTTTTTTTAACTGTCGTAAATTTTCATAATTTTTAAGTAACATTTTTCATTGATAACTCAAAAATGTATCGTTTTACTAATGTTGGTCCTGCATTCGCACGGTGAAATTATGTTAACAAATACAGAGGGCGTTAAACAGTGGCGTGGTACACAAATCGCATTTTATTTATTAATGCATCTGTTATTTATTTTGCACCTGCCAAACAGATTGTATTACGTAAATAGTCTACATTTAAAATGTGTTATTATTTTTAAGAAGCCATTTTTCGCAGCGAAATGAAGTCATCAGTTTTGGTTTTCGTAAATGTACGTGCAAGGCGCGTAGCAGAAGATCAGTAGGTATATTATATTATAAGCTAATGAAATTATTTGTGTAAATGTACATATTTTGTTTTCCCTTTATGCTTCCATAAAGTATTGTCTCGTGGTGGTAATTATTGTTAAACTTTGTAGACTAATATTTGTACATTATTGTTTATAAATAAATAATATTTACCTGCATAGTTTATTTCGTTTCTCATAATAACTTGTTGGTGAATATTATGGAATTCCAATGTGTATGTTGATGCAGGTATTCTTCAACTCGAAATCAAATGATTTCTGTACTGTGATTTGGAACTTTGCCCTCATTCTGATGATCGTCTCAAACATTTCTAAAATGCTTCATCATTTTGAACCTCAAGTCATAGATTCTACTCGGAAACTGTCTCGGTGTGTCTCAAGCTTATACGTGTTTTTTCAGAACTTATCAATTTGTACACGACCGGAACAAACTGTCACGCAGTCCAGAATCCATAGGCACGTCGTCGTGATATGTTTGCTTTAAAGTTAATAAATAAACAAAATTTAACCCTTTTATCAAATTTTCTAAGTTAAAGCGCATGGATTTGACTTATTAACATGTGGATGATTTAAAACTAATGTCGTTTAACATCGCTGGAATGCTTCTTACGCCATGCGTTTTAACCAGACTAATCAATTTATACAGTTTTTTGGTTTATATTTCGACGAATGAGAAAGTCCGTTAAAAAAGCTGAAAAGATGTTGTTGTTCCGCCATGTCGTGTTGTGTTATTGCCTCCCTCGCGCCCAGAACTCTGATTCAACGAGTCTCATCTCATTCGCACAATCATGAGTGCCTCAGTCTCGTGTGTGCATGGCAGTATGGTTGTATGATATGGTTGTACTGCGGCGCGGTGTGCTCACTGCTCACTTCTGCGTAACTAATCCCGTTGGTGTATTGCTGATGAGCCGAGACTGAGAGTCTCTAGTCTCTAGTCTCTAACTCGAGTCTATTGGCCCGAGCCGCTCGGCTGCCGCTGGGCCGCCTCTGCCGCTGGTCGGCTAGCCGCTAGCGACACGGACTCGTGCAGGCCGCTTTTTTACCGCCGTAGACTGTTTTACCGCCCCCTGTTTCTTATTGCTGGCTTTAGTGTCGGACACGCGACTACTGCCACGAGCTGGACCATGCTCTGAACGCTGAACAAACTACCTTCAAATTTCACTCAATAGCATACGATTAAATTAAATAAAATGATTTAAAATTTTAAACTTTATCTTATTGGGTTTCCCAACAACATCTTTAACAAAATTTATAAAAGAAAGTTCTTTCAGTATCAACACATGTAACCTGATAGTTTTGCGGGGTTTCTTGCATTTGTTTTGTTTTCACAACTTCGAATATTACTTAATAAATCAGTGTGAAGTGAGAAGCAAAAGCATTGCTATATATTTAACGAACAGATTTTGTTGAATTTTTAAATGTTAACCGTTAATTTTGTTCACCTTTGTCTATTTAGTGTAATCAATAAAATGTCCTTATACAAAAGTAGCACGTACATAAAAGCATTGCCATGAATGCAAAATTGTCAAAGAACAAAACGACATTAATGGTTCGTTTTAAATGTCCTCTCTTTGATCTCTGATTTACTTTTTGTTGTATTTTTCTTGAAAGATTTACCACTTATTACTGTGTTCCAATTCTGTTTCATATTTTGCTGCGAGCATTTATATTGTTTTCCTCTCTGCATTTATCTAACCACCTTTGTTCATATCTTAGTTTCACTTCCAAAGCATTGCATCACATACTTAGCAGTAGCAGTAATATTTCAGTAAAACCTTGTGTTTAGATTTTCAGTTCTGTAATCCGCTGTTATTCCGTTTTTGTCGAGTTCCGTAGTGCTTGTAGGAGTTTCTAGAATTTGCATAAGAAAAAGCGTATCGCGTTCTCGTCACGAAATGCATTCACTGCGGAAGTCGTGCCGATAGCTGCCGAGCCGAGCTCACCCCGTCATTATTCACTATTTACCTCTGGAATTGAATAATGTCTATCGGCAGAGGTTCGCTTTCATACTTTAAACGGTTGCTAATTTGCATGTTCATAAAAAGCTGTTAAATCGTAGCTACAATTAGATTATATTAAACAAAAACTTTGTTTTAACCACTAGATTTATTTAAACTGCCGACCGGTTTCTGTTTAACCCCTCAAGATCTAATGTTAATTCATATGAACATTGCGCAACATCTTATCTGAGGTTTTACTAATAGTAACTCTCGCTCTGGCGATGGGAGGTTTCTTCTAAAACCAGTTGACAGTTTGATCTGAGCTCAATTACTTTGCAGTTTCCGTTGGATGTGGTCGTTTCGTGTCTTAAGTTAAGCGAGTCATATTTTGAGTGTGTTAACTACTCAAATCATTCCATCTTCTCTTCCCGCGATCACTTAATGGTCTTCCATATAATTTATGTAATCCCTCAACACTGGGCCATTAGAGGAGGCCGCGCAGCTTTCTGCCCCGCGAACACAACACCGAGTCATGTTTAATTTGATTCCATTTAATGACCACACTTCTTGTCTTATTAAGGTGAAAACTTTCACGCCAATTAAGACGCTGAATGGAGATTAGCGTTGGAAGCGATATAAGTTAACAATAATGATTATCAAACAGTATTATTTGAACTGGAAGCCCAGTGCACACAGTGGAATGGATTCACAGAAAATGAACATGAAAAGGAGAACGGAGTATAGCAATAGTTAGAACTAGCCCCACGAGGTGTGATGTTCCTGTAAATAGTCTGTAATTATATTGTAATTAATTGTACATTAATTAAGCTGAAAAAATATAGTTCTTACGGAATTGATCGTGCAAGTTTTTATAAATAATATATTATAATAAAATAAATCATTTTTATACAAGCTTGATTTTCATTAATGTCCTTTACTTTGTTCATTATGTATGTGGTTTATTGTTCGTTCATTTAATAAAGGGCGGGCTATAGCAAGAATAATGTAATCAATCTAGTAATATGTGTATGTACTAGTCCACAGAAGAACATCGGTCAATCAATGCTGCTGAAGACTCATTCACATTAAATTATTTTCAAGTCATAATAATAAATCGAAAACATGTGTAACACCAGAATATAATGTGGAAGACAGATTTTTTTTTAAAGAAGTTGGAACATTACCGGGTTACGAATAATCTAACAATATTTGAAATTCTCCTACTACCGTCACATAAAGCGGAAAATGTTCCTTATTGCTTGGTGGAGGACTTGGAATTCACGGCGCCTGGGTGGGACCTAGATGCGATGCCAACTCAGCCACTGACCGGTCACCCACTTGATTTCGGCCCTTCGGAGCACAAAGGCGTCCACCAAAATCCAAAATTGACTTTTTGATGGAAATCGACGCATTTTCCTCCATTCTGACGCACTAGTCACATGTCAATGTTTTTACACCATTTTTGCAACAATCAAAGAAAATGACAGTACCATGATTACTCCCGCTATGGATGTTCAAACTTTAAAATTGCTCTCCCGAACGAGTCATCTCCAGTGACTTGGGACCTTTGTACTCCAAATGGTCGATCATAGATATACCACTCTCGCTGGTCGATATTGTCCAGAAATTAAGGAGGGTACTAACTTACATGTATTAATAATATAATAGAAGAAAGGTATTGTTTGTGCAAATCCGTATTTGATATTTGTCTTTGGTGTTTGGGCCCAACTTTCAATATATGTATGGAGATCTCTGTTTGGTTTGGATACGTAAAAGAGATGGCACTAACTATCAAATAAGCAATCTCCTAATATTACCTACTCTTGCATTTAGGCTATTTTGTCCAGTTCCATTGTAATCGCCGATTGATCAGCATCATGCCGACCCGCCACCTGCCACCCCTAACGCTTTACTCTCCTACCGCCGCCCGCACCGCCCAATATTCGGTGGCGATGAGCAGATAGAATCGATCCAGGCATCCAAACGGTGACTGATCTAAAACATGTTATTGGGGAGGTTTGATTGACATAGAGTTGCGTCAATTCTGGATTTGCAAAATTGTTATTTATCGTGAGCATACAGCGAAAAAGTCAAAGTCCTTGTTTTTTGGCAAATGGGGATTTTTGCATGGATGCAGATTGCAGGCTTATAGTCTCGCAAGTTAAGATATTTGTAAAATTAAAATGTATTTTCATTCATATACATAATTTTTTTCTTAGAGTTGCAAAGTTGTGAATGTGTGTATGCAAAGGCGCAAAGGACTTGGCAGTTTTACACGATGCTTTTTTTCATCCAGTTTCCATATGGGTTGTCTTTTTCTATGGAATTTTCTATAGAATATGCCATAGAAAAATATAACCCAAATGGAATCTGGATGAAAAAAAGTGTCGTCTAAAACCTACTCTGCCAACGGACAGTTTTTTGTTTGTTTGTATTTCTTGGACATTAACAATGTCACAATTTCTAGACATTTTGTTTGAAGAGTTTTGTCTACTATGTACTTTTGTTAGTTAATTTTATTACTGCGGTACCGGTTTCGACACTTCCGTGTCATTCACTACCGTGAGGTGGGAGGATTCAAAATGACTAGGAAATATGGTTAAAAGAGGTGATTTACGGGGTGCTATTATTTTGTTTACTAAATTAATTTTAGTTTTTTTTTGTATGACAGTCACTTTTCGTTGTATGCTCGCGATACTTATTACGTTTAATTGTTTCGACGGATGAATGATTGAAGTTACCTACAACACCGTTTAGGAAGTAATAAATATAGGAAAACAATGGATTTGGAGCTGAAGATTGGTCGGAGATATAGAGTGATAAATAAAATATCTATTAATTGATAAACTAAAGTTCTTTAAAACTTAAGACAAGATTTTTGTGCATAGTGCAAAGGGTAACAATTATTAATTATGTCATTACATTAGAAGGGTGCGGGTTCGAGTCCTGCCGGCGACATTTATCTTTGCTCGGAAGGTTTTTTCAATTTGGATGAGTGTTTTAGATTAATAATTATTGTTTATAAAAATAATAATTGTTACCCTTTGCACTATGCACAAAAATCTTGTCTTATGTTTTAAAGAACTTTAGTTTATCAATTAATAAATATTTGACAAGTCAAAGCAATTTTCACCAATAAAATGTAGACATAATTTGTCTCGACGCCATCTATTTGAGGGATTTAGGCGTTACAAGCCTCTCTCATACTAATAAAGTTGGTTGTTTACAGGTGAAAATATAATAAAAACAGTAATTATTGAATGGAACACTAGTATATATTGATTAACTTGGCGGGTTTGCGATAAGCCGACGTAGCTCAACGGTGGAGCATCTGACCGGACATTAGAAGGGTGCGGGTTCGAGTCCTGCCGGCGACATTTATCTTTGCTCGGAAGGTTTTTTCAATTTGGATGAGTGTTTTAGATTAATAATTATTGTTTATAAAAATAATAATAAAATATCTGATTGAGAATACGTGATTTTTTTTCTTCATATAAACCGTGTGCTATAAACACGTACGAAATGTTGATTTGATCAAACTAAGCCAAAATAATGATTAATTACGACATCGCCATGGTCGTAAAAAAGCAGATGGAAGATTTCAGATAAGATAATTTAAACAATAAAACATTATAATAAATTTAAAATTCAGAGTATCTTAATAACATATTTTATGTTGGCTGATATTTTCAGTAGAGCGAACCAACAGATATACCTAATTATAACCTAATACTAAATTACGCAAGTTCGTTCTTCCAGGATGCGAAACATCGACCCCGCCTACTTAATTATGATTACATTACCAAAAAAGTGTCCCAAGAAATGAACAATTTTCTCTTGTACGAAATTAAATTTAAAATCTCTAACTTTTAACTATCGCTATTTATTAAAAAAGACCCGAAAACACTATCCTTTATGCAAAACTTTGTGTAACAGGAAAATCATATAAAACCCTTTTTTGTATACCTGTATTTCAGTGGCGTGCATTGCTTTATAACCAAAGGTAAGCTGTGTGTAGACGTTTTAGTTCGGGTGTGAATTGTGCATTGAATATTTGGAAATCGCCATTTCATTAGCATAGTCTACCGATTATCCTGTTATAGTACCTGAATAAATGAAGAGCGTACGAGTTCTTCCCTATTTCTTAGAAATTTGTGCATCTTTTAATTTCTCTTTATGGTTTGTTGTTTTTTTAGGGTCGACACAGGTTTTCAGCCTTTATGGACTGCACGCCACTGCTGCATTTTATTTATATTCTAACCGTTGCGTTGTTTGGGGGTGATTTAAAAAAAACGCAAAAAAATGAGTAGGTACGAGTTTGATTCTAGCAAGGCCTGTGCAAGGACATATTGAAAATATATTATTCTATTTTCATAAGAAGCAATGACTTTGTGGTTTTACATCATTTTAAATAAAACTCCTTCGAATATTTTGTTCTCTTTTCTCTCTCTCTTTTCTATTCTCTCCTTTTCACTATATTGTACTCTGTAACTATATACTCGTATAATCGATAACACTATATTATTATTTAGTTATTATATTTGCCCTGACGAACCTTGAACTAAGCGAAACCGGTTGGCGAAAAATAAAATGTATTCGTGGTTTATAACAAACTGTTTGTTTCGTTTAATAGAAAACATATTATATTTATTTTGATAAAAATGTATTATAATATTTAAAGAGTTAATAACCACAGTAAAAATATTTTTTTCGATATTTCCAAAAATGAGAAAGTTATGAGCCTGGTGAACAACGTGTAAAACGTATACAGGTGACGTCATGATTCACAATTCAGTACAATTCACAATTAGAATGGCAGTAACGGGTACTGCCGCGCCTATGATTTCTATGGCCGCGTCAGTCATTTCATTAACCGTGATGTCACACGCTTATCGGTCGGCCGGCGAGATTATCAACATTTTGACGGGTTATAAAATATCTTCAGTACTATCCGGTATGTTGTAAAAAAATACAAAAAGTTTTGTCCTCAACATGCTCCAATTAATATCTTAATAACATGAAATTCCGTTGTAGGAGACCACCTCATTATGCGGAATTACACCCATACTTGACACTGCAGGGAAATGTACGTACATAATTGTTTTAAGGATATCTACAGTGTGACATTTAAAAATAGACAAAAATTGAAGGTGCTGCTATCATTTAAAAGGTTTTAAATGATTACACAAAGATGGTTCATAAGAAAATCTAGGTAAGTTAAAAAAATACAATGGTCTAAGTGCATATGCCTTACTTGGTTAAAAATTGTTCACAAATTAGTGGTATTTTTCGAAAGGAGATAATTCTACATCATATTCTACGGTAATTTTATGTCAAAAACTTTTTATTTATTAACGCTTTGCAAGGAAGATCGTGGAAGAACAATTTTTTTTGCATCTCAAAAATTTTGTATCGAAATCGATGTATCGAAATAACCATGAATTAGATGTCAGGAAAATAAAATTAAAAAAAACAAGTGTAATTCACAGATCAAAATTATAAATTAAAAACAAAAAACGTTAAAAAAATTATTCTCATGATTTGCCGTGTTTTTTTTTTTAAATGAACTGTCAAACGCAAATATGTATGTTAAAACATTTGAAAGTGAAGAAAACATTTTAAAGACAAAGTCAGTGGCTTGGTGTTGCCATAGTAATGACATTTTGTAGTTTCAAAATAATAAATATCTACAATAACATATAAATATGTGTTGTAAAAAAAAAATTACGTAAGTAATTAAAACTGTACCTAAGCTAGCACTTTTAAAGGTCTATTCACACCTACCTGCACCGTGTAGTGCAGAACAGTGCAGTGCAGGCACTACAGCATTAGTTGCTTATATTATCTATGAACACATTCATATTACAGCATACGTAACGTATCCGTGCATCCACGGGCCAGCACTGGCCGAGATTGTTGGATAGAATATTTTGACGGTGCTGATAACGTCTGCGCCTTCGCAGTTAGTATGAGCACATACCGCGCACTTGAAGTGAAATAATACAAAACTGCGCTATATATAAATGATTTGTTATCATTATTTTACCGTTAGAACCGCCATATTGACAGTTGAGGTCAATGGACGCAGATATTGCTAAAACCGAACGATAAATTGATTGATTTGGTCAGGGAAACTAGGTTATAAAATAATAATACATATGGGAACAGAATTTTAAAATCTTCAAACGTATTGTGGCGGACGCTAACGCTCAGTTGACAGTCGTACTCGCATCTGTGCTGTGCCTGCGCTGTACTATTCTGCACGGTGCGGTGTTGGGGAGAAGTGAATAGATCTTTATTGGTATCACAAATCTAATCCGACTTGCTGCAGCCCACTGAACGATCAAATCCTAGATAAATGATTACCCATTTGAAAGAAAATGGATGTCCTAAATTTACATAAGACCTTTCGACTCCCAGGCCCCAGACAGGTTTAATGAATTTTATTTTCTATTTACGAAAGGATTTCTACATTTGATCAAGTTTTCAAGAAAAGTAAAGAAAAAATTCAGCTTACTTCGAATATGCCCAAAACACAGTTCGTCCGTTTTTCTTCAGTGCTGCAGCCACATCCATGCGTCGCGGAGGAGAAGCAGAGCGGAAACCAAGTACAGCTAGTATCCCCCGGCAACTTGTTTTTAATTAACAATAACGCATAATCAAGACTTGCCAGCGCATTTATCAATATGCGCCATCGCAGGTACGTTTAACGTAAGCATTACACGCTTCAACAATGGATATTGTGATTCATTTATTCCGCTGCACCTGAGGCACCGTTTAAAAAAATAACTTTAAGTTTAATATCGACGGAAATAAGCAATCAGGAAGCCTCGAAACTAAAAGGGCTCAAATACGCCTTAAGAAAATCACACCTTAAAGGCTAGCTACAGTGGTTCTCAAACTATTTCGATTTTCGGCGTCCTTACTAAATGCAGATTTTCCAAAGGCACCCTGCATCAAATTTTAAAGCCACCGCGTCGAAAGGTTCAACCATCCGGTTGATAGGCTTGACTTTAGGAGGAGACGACCGGATGGTCGAACCTTTCGACGTGGTGGCTTTAGTCAGTATCGGGCATAACCTATATGAAAACGAGCTAATTCAACGCTGATTTGCAACCACTGGGCTAGCAAGGTTTATAAATGAAATGCATACTGAAGCTTTAGGTAAAATGCTCAAAAAGTATTTCACTGGTTTTCAAACTGCACCTCTTTAAGACATTTCAGTGTGTATCTCATAGAATTTAAAAGAATACAGTTTAAGAATTTTCTTCACCGGAAACCTTAGACATTTTTCTAACTACTAGTAAAGAATTTACGGATAAATCGTTACTACCATTGCTCGTATTAATGTGAGTTTTTTATTCAAAAACCTTTGTAACTTTTTTCAACCTGTTTATTTTCTACCGAACCGGTTACCCTATCGCGGACACCTTCAGACTGGTAAAATTAAAACTAAATCTATGGTGTATATAGCATATATGTGAGGAGTGAGTCCCATAGCTTCCTAATGTTGTTTATTTCTGACTTAAAATTTGTTTTACTGCTGAAGGTACGGCTTTACAATTATATTTAAAAATACTTTCGGGTTAGTTTATTAACTTCTGGAAGACGGATTACATTGTGTTTGTTTACTGAATCTATTCACAACACAGTGTAAACTAAAACACAATGTAATCCGTCTTCCAGAATGTAATAAACTGACCCGAAAGTAGTTTTAAATAATATTGTAAAGCCGTACTGTCAGCAATAAAACAAATATCAAGTCATAAACGAACAATATTAGAAAGCAATGGACTCACTCCTGACATTGATTTAGTTTTAATTGTGCCAGTCTGAAGATGTCTGTGATAGGGTGGAACCGGTCTGGTCGAAAATAAACGAGTGAAAAAAAGTTACAACGATTTTTTAATAAAAAAATTCGCATTAAAATGGAATTCCACCATGAATTGACCGTTTCAAAATTAGAAATAATTGCTCGTATTACAAATTTAGAAACTGGCGCCATTTTAAGGTGTCTATGGTAATGTTTAAAAAAAAAGAACGTTTAATATTTTTAACCTTTGTACATATTTATGTTGCCAACACCGTGGATAATATTATGGAAATGTTATTTTTGTACTTTGATAACTCAACAGTGCTTTTCAAACGGTAATAATAATAATAATGTTGATATTTTGATATTATCGTAGCATCTTTTTGTGAAACCTCAATACCAATGTACAATGAATCAAATAACCTGAAGGGGCTTAAGGAATGTAAATAAATATGTCTTATATTACTACTTTCATAGACAATAAAATGACATCAAAGTAAAAACTTCCAATGTTAAATTAGCGCAAACGAGTTAATATTGTATTTTTTTATGAATACACGTCATTCGAATTAAATATTGCAATACATGAACCAACGTTTTATATTTTACAAACGTCGGTATGTGTTCAAAATAATGTTGAGAAATTGGTGCTTGACTTTTGCTAATGCCGCGAACGTTCCATACATTTGACATTTGACGTTTCTGCTCCGTGAGAAACATGCCAAAACGTAGCTTATAATAAGTAGAATAAGTTAGATATTCTTCAATTTTCTTCAAAACATACAAAAGAAACATATTTTTGACATTCAAAAACGGGTAAATAAGTATTTGTAATACAATATTTGTATCGCTAAAAATAGATCGCGAACGAAATGACGTTTGACATTTCGCTGACATTTTTTCACTCTATTGACACTTTTTATAACAACTAGTGAATTAGTCCTTTGTTGGGCGGAGCTTTAATCCTGTTGAATCGATATCCTAACTTGATCGCAAATTGGATCGTTACTTGGTTGAGAGTTGCGTTGTATATCGTAGTTTTGAGGCAACATTTCGGCTCAACAGTTGCTCAGTGGGATTGGGAACAACGGTCTTAGTATCTACCACTCACACGTTAGTATTTAAATTTACTTAGAATAATCCCTAAATCCTTCAAAAACCCATAAGTCTTTGCGCTGGCAACATTTCAACTCGTCTGTAGGCTAGGGTACCCAACGATTATCGAAAAATGTAAGAATTTTTTTTTTTTTAGGAATTGCATAATAGTTTGTCGGGCTTAGAACCTGTTTTTTTATGATTGTTTTCTAGTGCTTTACGTTAAAATTTCACTCAGCCGGACAAAATCAGTGGACTTTAATATTGTTAGTAAAATGTTTAGTGCACAGTTATAGATGATCAATATTCCTGTCACAATTATATTGTCCCGGTGACTTTGGAATTGGTTTAGATAAATATTTTTGTCGGTTATTCATTAATCATGCGAAACTTATGTAGATTATAAACAAAAATATCGTAATGAAATCCCAAGTGTCCGCTATGGAGAACTGGTTCAAAAAGATGAATATAGTAGAAATAAGAACCTTTCTTCGGTAACCGGAACCGAAGTGACAGATATTTTAGATATCAACCATCACTAGCAGGCCTAGCCTCTTTAACCCGCCTCACATCGTTGCCCAAACGGGTAGCGATATAGATCTTGTGAGGTGTTACATAAAAATAAAAATAAATTAAAAAGTTTTTATTCGTGATTTTCGATTGTAACAGAGATGCAGCCGTAACCCCAATGAACCCTGCCTCCCCACCCCCCACCCAATCAGCTGATCAGGGGTGGGAGTTCCCAGACTGCGCGGTTGTTACCATGGCAATAGGCCGCACTGTAAACACCACGCCGCACTACACCGATCCACTGCAGCCATGCTAAACTCTACATTCCATATATACAATAATATATTTATATACGTGGTTAGGTTGTCTATGATAGGTTAGGTACCTGCCTACCATCGACACTCCGGACGTGAAAGATATTGGCCAGTCGAGACCCTGCATGTTTCTAGCTACTCGTTTTTCCATATTACATCTTCCTGTCAGTAGCAGTAGCCCCAATAATTTTAAAAGTTTTATGAATTTGTTGGGTTCCCACCTTACCTATTCTGTTTTCTATCTCGTATAATGAATCTTTCTATGATGGACAGGAATTGTAGCGCTTTCACACTTGCCATAATTCTATTCTATTTCAATTTGTTTGTATTCGCGGAGCTCAAAGTGGCCCAGCAAATCTTGGGAAGAAAAAAGTTTTATTTTTTATTTTCTTTAATTTTTTTCCAAACATAACTATACTCGTATACATTCATGTACTGTGTGGTCTATTTTAAATAGAATATAATGAAAGTTGGAGTCGATTCAACATTAGGCTTCTATTCTATAGGACATTCTAATACATAGATGAGCCTATTCTCACCGATAGATTCTATGAAATATATCAAAGAATACATAAAGTTGGAACGTTGCTTAAAGTCCGAAAGTAGCATAACAAGTATCTACGACATGTACGCAGATTTTATAACGTGTAATAATCCAATAACAAACAATGCGGACGATTCCGGTAAAGCAGTTGGGATTACACTGCGGACTGCGGTGGATAAAACATGATTCCAAGAATAATAAATAGTAGGTCGGTAGCTATGAGTTATAGAACCAAATAAGGGTCATTTTAAGAACATTCTTGACCCTAGATACATTCTTCAGATTACCTGCAATTCTCGCTTTTTAATTTAAATTTCAGAACTACCGCTCGATTTTCAGAACAAAAGCGGAAGGAGAAATGAGCGAAATGTGAAATTAATTTTAAACACACATACATTTCAACTAGATCGAACCCCCTTTCCCCTCCTTTCCCCAGCCCATAACAAATTATATTTAACTTTAAAATTAATATATTTTCTTTATTTTATATAATTATCTTTTAAATTTCTTCGAAAATCACTAAATTCACTCGTATATGAAATAGTCAAGTGGAAATTTGTAAATGGTCAAATTTAAATCACTTATTTATTTTACTTAATTTTTTATGTAAACTGTTGGTCTTCCAAATAAATAAAATAAATAAATAAAAAAAAATAAAAATAACAATTTAGTGATTTGATTTGTTTTACCTGTCTAGTCTAGAGCAAGTGGAACTATGGCATCACTTATTTGGGAATGTTCTGATGCTAATGGAAGTGGGGAAGGGGGGAGAAGAAGAATAGATGATGGTATTCAAGGGACCCAAACACTGTACCCGCCCATTAAATAAAGCTGGAATAAAGTCTGTTACTAAACAATCAATAACTAAATAACCTGCTGCCCACTTGCTGTACGAGAATACGATAAAAAAATATGGATGAGCTTTGAAAATAAATTTTACACGCGTATATTCGGGAGAAAGTATTTTATGAGTGGGATTTGAATGAATTGCGTCAAATATACGTTAGTAATCGCTTTAAGGTTTAAACCGCAGTTTGAAAACAGATAATTTTTATTACGTGTTACTAAAATACGCATTTGTTGAATGCTTGAAGAAACCTAATACACATTCACATTATTCACAACACAGGAGCTAACCAGATGACATTATGAAGATACCCTAATATAAAACTGCTTTTGGACAAAGTAACCATAAATATCTCTCCACTGAGCTCTATCATTCAGTTCCACCAGCAATTTAAAAAAAAACGGAATATGCAAATGATTTCTAAAATCGTAGGAGCTCACAACAATCAGTTTTTAAAAATCACGAATAACCTGAATTAATTAACCGCTTAGTTAATAACAAACAACAACAAAAAATCACAAAAAATTACATTTATAGTAGAAATAATAACAGCCAATCTATTTATAAGAAAAATAATAAGAAACTTCTAAACTTTATAAATATCATATTTCTCCGGCTTTCTTCACTAATTCCAAACTAAAAAAAAAATTAACAACAAAGACATTTCTAATAAATGAGTAAATAACGTAATATACATTTTAAAATGTAATGAATGTGACGCAAAGTATATGGGTATAATTACTAGATATTTTAAAACTAGAATCATGGAACGTGAACTCTGTTTACGAAATAATAACTATTCCGAGTTTGCTATTCATTTATTAGAGACAGGCCATAGCTTGCTTCAATAAAGAAAAAAACTGTGTTTAAACATTCAAATATTAATACGTATTTTAAATTGCGCGCCTTAGAAACTTGATAAATTAAATCTAAAATTAATTTAGGAAACAAAATAATAGCACCCTGTAAATCACCTTTGTTAACCATGTTTCCCAGTTATTTTGACTACTCCCACCCCACAGTATTGAATGACACGGGTGTGTCGAAACCGGTAACGCAGTAATAAAATTAAGTAACAAAAGTACATAGTGGATAAAATTCTTCAAACCAAATGCCTAGAAATTTGTACATAGTTGATATACAAGATATACAAAAAAACCTAGCCGGCCTCAGCACAGGTATTACTAGTGAGGAGGATTATGAAAGATATCATGATTTGCCTTATTATAAGCCTTGTGATTTGTTATTTTGTATGCCACCAAAAAAAAATTATTTCTTATACACCACATATCAAGTGTATTATTATTTTTAATTTATTTCCATTTTCTACAGACATGAACAAGACAAAAATATGTGTGAAGTTATACGGAATGTCAAGCATTAAAATATATTTTTTGCATGTCTCTTGAAACCTTCAAGGTTTGTTTTGAAGATATCAAGAGAGATGTTATTTAGCAGCACCATACCACTTTTCATGCTTTGCTGAGCCAAAACGTCTGTACTACATGTGGCATGCATATCAGATCGTGGTGCCGCCCCTATCCCCCTATATTTCCTCATACTTACTTATGGATACAAAAATACAAAATATTAATATTTTTGCAGCCGATAAACATATTCATGTGTTTTTTTTTTTTTCTTATTTCTCCTTTTTGTAAAAAGATTTTCAGGAGTTTTCAGCAGATTGCTGAAAATCTTCGTACAAAAATTTTTATGTTCGAAAAAACTTTTGGTGTCAATCATAACACCTAACAACATTTAAAAACCATGACCCTCCACTGGTTTCCTTTATGATAAAAATGAATGGATGGCTTTTCTGTGTTAGTACTCGTATATTGAGAAGTCAAACACTGTATAAGTTTATCTTCCTCGACGGAGTAACGGAGTCAGTGATTAATTATTAAGTAATGAATTTATCAGTGGGATCGCGATCTCCAGTAATGGGAGATGTCGGCATTACTGTACATTCCACTTATTATTTTATCATTTCCTCAAACGGAGTTGATAGATCTCCGAAACGCAAGTATCGGTTGTTAACCCTGGAAGACTAATCATATTTTTTATACGTAAAGACTAATCATTTGTCAATTTGACGAACATTACTATCGACCCACACAAAATGGATTGTTAGTTTGCGACGGTTTCAAGTGATGTTATTTTATAAAACAACTTTATATGAAAGAAAATAAAATTTTAAAAACATGTGTAGTTTACAACATTTACTAAAAAAAATAACCTTTTAAGGGTATAACTTTTCGTGATCACAATTAGCGGTAGCATAAATGTTACGAAAATTAACGAAATTTTTTTTTTTCTCTCGTTCTCTTAACGTTAACTTAAAAAGATTAATTCTCTTGTAAAACTTAAAAGATATTAAACTTTGGTACAATTGACACATGTATATACCTTGTGTTGTCTGTAAAGTTACTAAAAAGGGTATCGTATATAGAAAATGGCGACACTTATACATGCAAACTCTCATCGGCGACTGAGTTGACAAGGTACGCAGTGTTAGTCGAAACGACTGAAGTTAGTCTTCCAGGTTTAAAAAGTTTAAAGCTAAGCTACAGGTCGCGCATAGAGCGCTCCGTTCCATAACACTATACTTTTGTACGCTTTTGCGATCGTACACAGGTCGGTGCGGCGCGGGAGCGGTGTTGCGCACTTCCATTGCCCGCATTCTTGCTGTACGCGGGCGATGTTGATTTCACCTCGACCAGTGCGGGAACGGGCGTAGAAGTAATTATTCTAAATACTCGTACACGATAAGGCTAATAAAAGGGAATGCCTTATATTATGCTGATATTCGTTTGTTAATCCAGTCCACCATTTTTACAAGAATTCATAATACCTACTCGTAGGTACCCACCTACTAATTTATATATTTCGATATACTCAATCGTTTGGTCGTGAAGCTATATTAGAATATTAACTGTTATCTGCTGTAATAAAGTTTATAATACGATAAAAAAAATCGTTCGGAGGAATCCACTTTATAGTGCTCTCAATAAAATAAAATAATGACACGAATATTATATGCGTAATACGTAGATTATAGCGGATTATGTTAATAATAAGAGGATTTCATTAAAACCTAATCATACTGCCTCTTCCATTGAATTACGGAATGTATAACGGTAAAAAATATTAATTTGGTGTCTTTAAATAGGTTCATTATCAGTTTTAATCATTATTTCAAGACGGGCTTATTTTTATTAACGGAATTATCGACGTTCGGGCGGAGAGTGTTTCAATAAGTAAATATAATCATACGTTTAGTGCGTTAATGATCATTTTTTTAATTTATTACTAAATACAAACATTTATTAACGTCATAAATTGTCACTTCTAAACTGGTCACTTGATATGAAACATGCAACGTAAAACTTTCGGAGTGGGAAATTGCTTCCCAAAATTTGGATACAATTGAAAAAAACTACATTTTACTATTTCGTAGGTGTGAATAATAATTTAAAAACATTACATGTATAGGGTGTTTTTTTTAGAGGTTTGGCTTTTAAACTGGCCTCCATGATCGTGTGATCTCACACCATTAGATTACTTTCTTTGGGGGTATGTGAAGTCACTAGTCTATGCTGATAAACCAGAGACGTTGGACCATTTGGAAGTCAATATTCGCCGTGTTATTGCCGATATGCGGCCCCAGTTGCTCGATAAAGTTGTCGAAAATTGAACTTCACGATTGCGCTTAATTCGCCGAATTTCATATTTAAACAATAATGGCATAAAATTATCTATTAAATAAAGCCAATATCATAGACATCAACATTATTTTAATGTGTTTTTTTTTTCATTTTGAATTTGTATACCTCTAAAAAAACACCCAACATGATTTTCAAAATAAATTTGCACAATTTACAAGCGCTGTTCTGACGTCAGTCTATTCATGGTGAAATGGCAAAACGTACTGACTACAAATCAATTGTCAACTGTCAAATTGACAGTCTGTAGAAACAATGTTGCCAGTTTAAAAACCAAACCTCTAAAAAAACACCTTTGTAATCATCAGGAAAAACGAGATTATTTCACAATTTTTACGTCATCCCCACTATCATAAACACTTGTGGTAAAATACATACTTGCCTACCTACATTATTTTTTTGGTGGTTAAACTAAACGAATTTGTCATATTGTTTTAGCTTTTGTTGTCGACAAATAGGATGATAAAAAAACAGCGTAAATACGAACGACCACTCTTTTAGTTTAGTTTGACAATTTCTCTCTGGATTTTCCTATATAATTTTGTCATATTGGCTTCCTTAGGACATATCCAAGCCACCTCTTCTGAATTTTCTCCATAAAGAATAGTAGGGGCTAAATGCTAAGATTGCCAAGCGCTTCTCTAATAATTAGCTTTGTCACTCCGTACCATAGCTTACCCCCAGCCACCCCTCTCAACAATCCCTTTCGACAGAGTGGACCCCGAGATCCAGGACCAACAAGTATTTACAATAAACAAACATCAAAGCGCAATTTTGTTCTAACATATACTTTTATTTGAATGCATATTTCAACACTAAACTTTAATTTCACCTCTCACTCATATATGTTATCACACTCTTTCGAGTACAATCATTTTGTTACATTTAGGAGCATCACGAAAATAATAAGTAAGTATGATGCTAAATGAAGCAAGAAGGAGCAATCAAAAAGGTATAAAAATAAGCTAAAAGAAGCAAGAAGAAACAAAAATGTCCAACCTTCTTCCAATTCTCAAAGCACGTGTTCCCAGTCCGAACAAAACAGTGCCCCTTGGTGTACCGGTCGCACCGGGACAGGAGTACTCCTGGCTAGGATGGCATATTCGTATCGTATCGTATGCCTAGTTTAGTCGAATAGAATTGATTAATTATTTTAACTAACCTTTCGTTCTTGTTGCTTTAAGGTTGTTTATTTTTTATACTTGGAAGTAGAATAGGTCATAAATAATTTTTAGTGTGTATTTAATTGCCCTTATCCGCGTGAAACTGAGTCACGGTGGAGAATACTTCATAACAAATTGCATGCACCGAGCCATTGCATCGGCTCTGATAATGTCTGGAGTCCGATAAATCTCCCCCGTTTAATTATCATCTCAATCTAATTAGTTACTGCATTAATACATTACTATAATCCGCAAGGAAGATAGGAGTACAGAGGTGATAACATCACATGGTTGGGTGAACTCACGGATAATAGAAAGACGGGAGATGGGCCGTGAACCATTATTAGTATGAAACCAGGCGCACAACGCGACGGCACGTTCACCCATACTACTGCAGATCGCACATACGCAAAGCAGAACCGCCTTTGTTTCTACCTACACACCAAACGCATAACGTATGTCCGTGCAGAGTTTGGTCGTAGCTCAGCAACAGTCGGAAAATTTCACGATTGTGATAACGCGAATTTTTCTCACGATAATTCTGGTATTTTAAAATAAGAGAGCAATGTTACACATTCTAAGTATTTCTTTGTCTATGGTTTTGATAAGTTTTAATGGCCATAGAATGGAACGCAGCTAAGTTGATGTCGAAAACGTTGCTAAAAAAAATTTTTCGATTAATAAAAAAATCTAAAAATAACAATAAATAAATAAAAATAAAACAACAAAGAATAAAAAAAAGGGAAATTTAAATTTAAAAAACAAATCAATAAATAATTTTTAAATTACGTTTGTTGCGAAATACCAAAAATTGAACACCACAACTTTTGTTTAAAAATACCATCACTTTTGCTGAAAAACAAACCACTTTACTAAAAAAAAACAGAATTTCACACAAAACTAAAGCAACTTTTTCGGGTTACTCATTACAGATATAAAGTGCTGAAGATCTTCCAAGAAATATCGACCGATCTAAAAGAACAGGAAAATGTGTTTGAATTTAAGAAAGAAGTGACCGAATATTTTTGGGAAGCGGAAATTTTAATTTTTGCAGTTTGTAACTTTAATTGCTAATTTTTGTTTGTATAATGCTGTACGTCTTATATTAGAATGTTTGTATTATACCACTGTATATAGTTATCTACCATTTATGACTATTAGAATATGGTATTATCGGATGGGGCAGTGCTAATGATAATATTCTTAATTTACTCATTAGAACACAAAAAGCCATCATGAAAATTATACTTAAAATCCCAGTAAGAACTACCGCTGACGAAATCTTCAACAAACTTAACATTACGTCAATAAAACATTTCTACTCTAAAACAATACTACTTCACATTCATAAATACAAACAACAAGAGATAACAACAATTCAACATATTAGAAACACTAGATCTCAGAGTCAAAAACACATACAACAAGTAACCACAAACATAACATTTGGACAAAAAACTTCTTACAACAAAATTCCACTATCCTAAGAAACAAGAAAATCACAAGAACCATAATAAATTTAAATATCAAATAAAACACTGTATACGTTACATAGAAATAGAAAACATATTAACACCAAATACAGACTAACACCTAAACCACTCAACTGCACTTAAAATACCTCACCTTACAATTATTTTTTTTTCATCAGGCACATCAATTTAACATAATGTAATTTCATAATTTGTAAATGAAATCCTCAGCACCGGAAATCCCACTGAGGATATCATTATTTGTTATTTTGTTATAAAAAAGAAAATAATAATTTTTTTTTTTTTTTTTATATGAATACCTCACAAGAGTCCCAACTGCTCCCAACCGTCTAGAGCCAGTGAGACTATGGCATTCCCAATTAGGGAATGTTGTGACGCTGAAGGTATTGGGGAGGGGAAGGAGAAGGGGGAGAGGAAGGTTGGGAATACCTGGCTATTCAGATCTGGTCACCAAACACGACTAAAAGCCATTTCAAGCAACGTTTCAATTCTGAATGGTGGTCTTTCACCAGGGCGATACTGAGAGTATCTTCCACTCTGGAACGTGCGCAAATATACTCTATATCATTTTTAAATGAATTAATTGTGAAACAACACAAATTAATTAAATAAAAATACATTATTATTATTATTTTTATTATTATTTTAAGTTAAATAAATAAGTATCTCCCCTTTTTTCTATTTTCTATTGATGAGCTAAATAATAACAGATAGTTATTTAATCATCAATGTTTTTTTTATTTATTATTATTGTGTCTTGGACATACAGTTCATCGATTTTATCAATCTTCATTAACGCAAGGTTGTTAGGTGAGGCCAGAGGCTAGAAGTGACTAAAACAAACGTACGAATCCATCAGCAAACAGAAGTAATTGGAGATGTGCTTGAAGATTTGGTTAAAATCGAGTTTTCTTGGGGTAAACACATTACTCAAATCGAGGATTTCATGTTGTCTTTGAAACTGCCTAATGGAGATCTAAAACAGGTCACAGAGGTATAAAATAGATCTAAAAAATGTTATTAATGTTAAATTAATAAATTAAGTATCTAACCAAGCTACCCCTCTCTGGATAAAACGCCATGCATTTATTTTCTGCCGCATACCGCTCGTTTCACCCACGTTTATACGTCGTCACTTATAAACTTTGTTTTACTATTTCGTCTCTTGGCTTTTGGCTCCACTACTTCTCCGACTTATGACATACATTATTCTCCCGACAACCTTTTTCTCAGTCCATTTGCTTATGAACGTGTCCAAACCGTCTACTCCCCCCTTTTTTTCTTTTCATCGCGCTTATTCTTTCGATTTTATTACAAACATTCGCTTTAGACCCTCAGGAATCAATTCTATTTACAAAAAATCGTCCTTCCTCTTCTAAATTCTTGCCACAATTCAAAACTGTGTTCCTGTCTGACCCCATTGTAGGCTGCTTACTTCGATTCCTTTGACAACTTTTTTATTGGAGATTACTGCATTCAGAACTCCATTAATTCAATCCTTGAAACTCACCCTTCTGTCAATACTCCTCACCATCACCATTCCCATCTCTCGCGCAACATACTTCCGTGCCCAAATGGAAAACTTAAGTTAAGTAATAAGCAACGCTATTAAAATTGTAGTGCTATTCACGCGTTGAAAGGAATAAGGGAGGTGGTAGAATTCTGACTCAAGAATAATATACGACTTTATTTTCTCTACCGTCGTGAAAATAACGATGTTTTTCGAATTGTTTGCACTATTGCTCAGTCAAATCGTTCATATTTTTTATTTTCCAACACCAATTACCTACGTTTTGAACTCCAGTTCATACTTATTCAACCACCCGTGTTGCCATCCCCGAGAAAAGCTTTGTTACTTGAAAAGCAATTACTTCTATTAATAATAAGATTTTGTTCGATAATCCCAGTTCCTCCCTGATAATAAAGACCTTAGAGTTATATCCTCTCGGATTCACTTCCGGTCCTGCAGCGCTAGATTACTTTCTTTCATGAAAATCCACTTAAAGTAGGTAGTCGGTCTACCGTCTAGACCAGACTGGACCATTTCAGCTACGATAGCAGTATAATGGCCGTAGTTTATTAACTAGAAACGATTCAAATGCAATGTTCACTGTTTCACTAATCGAATCTAATAGATAAAGAGAGAAAACATAAATATTGCAAATGATGAACCTAAGTTTTTTTTTAAGAAATTAATATCATACTTTATTTCTATCGGCTTACATTAATACTATATTTTATATTACCCGAGTATTATGTATCTAGGATTCATTTACTATTATGTGGCGGATGGTAAAATCGCGATAAAGTTCTGCAAGTAATGACGATGAAAGCCTCAATTAATATACACGTGAATAATTTTCTATTAACATATCTGAAAAGTCATTAAGTTCATGCCCATAATAGTTTCAGGCAGTAGACGGTTACATTAATTAACATGGTTATTAATTAATAAAGCAACTAGGTAATGACAGTCACAGTCGTAGAAACGTCCAGAGGGCCAAGTCTATATCTTTTGCGTTAGCTGACGCAAGTTAAATCGGCCATAAATAACACATTTTGTCAGTTTTTACAAGCGCAGCGTCGTCTCTTGCATTTGCGTTAGAGAACCTTTATTAGTATCCTTTCGTAACGTACACGCAAACTTAACTTGTTAGCACGATAAGGGGTACCAAACTGTCAAAATGTGTTGTTTATGATCGATTTAACTTACGTTAGCTAACGTACGAGATACAGACTTAGACCCCAGGTAAAATAATATATGAGAGCTTCGCCTGCGTTTAGAAGGAATAAAAAGAAAACAATACGGATTGAAACAGTGTTACGCTGGGTACATCACTTTATTTTACAACAATTTGCTAACTAATATCAGGGCAAATATAATATAAGAATTGATGTATTTAATAATTAAATTTATGATGAAAAATAATATTATGAATCATTTCAATTTGACATATTATTAACTTCACTTAATTTTAAATTTAATAAAAATTCTTTCATCAGTAAATTTTTTTATATACTTTTAATAGACGCTTATTCTTACTTTGTTAGTTACAGATATTCTTGAATTTTATATTTGTTATTATGCAGGGCTCTTTATTGCTTATTATGTTTTTCACATTTTTGTCTACACGTCTTATGCTTTATGTTATACTATGTAAAAGGCGAAAAGCGTTAATGATTTTATAAAATAAATATACGTAAAATTAATAAAAAATATGACGAAGCCACGGTGGTGTCGATAATAATTCAATAACGTTTCATCAAAAAGTTGCTATTTTTTTTTTAATAATTTATAATGTTTTGAATAAATCAGAAAGAAAGCTGATAAACCAGCACACATAACGTTTTTCGTTCAGGTAACACAGCAAGAAACGTTGTGAAGCCCGAGGACAGAGGGTGCGGTTCCAGTTCTATCTACTATGTAACAGTAGATAAATGGTAAATTCATCCCACGCGATGTCCAGTAAAGCATCCCTTGGCGCGTCCTGCGGCTCGGGTAGGGTAGGTGCTAGGGGTATGGGTCTCCCCGGCCCCATAGCCTGCAGGCTGCAGTCCCGTAGATTGTATAGTCCTGTGTTAGGGCTTCGACCCCGGCTGGGGAGGCCCGGGTTCAATAAACTCACGCAGCGAACGCATTGCGGGGGCAGACACCACCCATCCTTGCACTACCTTGTGCCACCCACACCACCCTTAACACCGTTCCCACCCCACTCCAGCGGCTGCATCCAGGACTTCCCTGGCGGGGATGGGACACTAGATACTACGGCAACAGGCGGTGATATATTGGCAAGCATCGAGGAGAGCGAACTGCGAGTGTACTGGGTGTTATTGACCTTTGCAGTTTGCAGGTGTGTGTTGTTACTATTTATCGTCGGTTGATCGACTTGTAACTACTTCAATACGTTTACTGTTTTTATTAAACTTGTTTATGTAACTCAGTTTGAGTTTTATTTAGGAGTTCGAACTATGATTCTTAAAATGGAATCCGTTTCATAGAAAAAACCAACGATTAAAAAAATATATTCATTGAAAATGATATTAACAGATCTCAATTGAAAACAAAAAGAGACACAGAAAATAAAATGGTAACGATCGCATCTAGGAATCGAACCCCGGACCTCTGGCTCACCACTAAGCTAATGAGACCTAATTCGATATTTTCCGTCATTATCGATATCATACCTCAATCTAAAAATTATTAATCTTATTTAATTAAATCCCATATTTTTAATGCTCTCTTTGTTTGCTAGGTTGTACCATAATTTATTTGCAATCTTGATAGTGTTATCTAGATAAGACAGAGGTCCTGGGTTCGATTTCTCTTTAACTTCTCTGTGGCATACACTTATATGTACTTCTATGTATCATGGTGGTTTTTTCTGTTAAAACTTAAAACCTTTTTTCTTTCTGTGTTGTACACAAAACCATGTGAAATGTTAAAATATGTGAAATCCCATTAGGGCGTAATAATTAAAAAAATAAAATAAAATAACATAATTATTAAATAAAATAAAATGTTTAATAAATTAAATTAAATAAACAATAAAAATATTATCTTCTGGAATAACATTAATTCATCATGCTATTAACTGCTTTCCAACATGGTCAAAACATTTAATTGAGACTGATAGATCCTGAGTGTCTATGGGGTGCAGGGGTTACGGGATCCTTCATCCCCTTCCGTTCTCCGGCTGCAGACGGGCAGTGACCCGCGGGTCCCCCCCTCCCCGGGTGCCCCATCCCCAGGACCCACCAACCTCGGGCCCTACGCCCGCGAGGCAGAGCCCCCACAGGGCCCGGCCCCCACCAGGATGATAGGAGAAAGAGGAGGAGACACACGTCCATCCGTCCACCCTCCGTGGAGGATTGAGGCACCGAACGCCAATATATTGTAAGTCTATCAAATTGACAGAAATATATTTGCAGCTCTATAATTTTGCCGTGTTTTAGACGGGTACTTCAGTAGGTAATTATGTAGGTATCTATGGCAAAGCTTTACAAAACACCAGTAGTTACCATCCGGTTTCGCACGAACTCAAACATTTTTGACTTATAAGCTGAACAAATGGTGAATATGGGTATAAATACACTATTATTATTTTTTTATAATTTACGGTAAATGATTTCTATATTAAATAAAACAAACACTGTGTGATAAACCACGAATTTACTGTATTTTTAAGCCAACCGCTTTCGATTAGATCAAGCTTCGTCGGGGCAAAACTCCTGTAAATACTCCAGTTATTATATTTGCCCTGACGAAGCTTGATCTAAGCGAAACCGGTTGGCGTAAAAATAACTGGATTTCTACAGATGTTCACATTTAGGTGGCTTCCAGACGAGCGGGTGGCCTAACTGCTGGGTGGCCCCACAGCAGATTTCACCACTGGTCATATGAACATAGTAGGGAGCGTACATCCAATGGCTCGCTCCTAGTTGCTACATTTGTCAGTAATCGTAAACGTCAGCGGAAGTGCACGCACCTTATGTGAACACCTCCGTGTTCAACACAAAAACAAAAACTTCGCGCTGACACTTGACAGCTACAATGGCTATTATATTGATATTAATAATCCAAGAAAAAGAACATCTATTTCAGATATCTTTTACTTAATTGGGGGTCGTAGATCACATATGACAAAATACATTTTTATTTTAGTTTTTACAAACAAAAATTTTATATAATTTAGTTTTTACAAACAAAAATTTTATATAATACGGATAAATTATTTGGGAAAAAAATTATATTTCGACTATCATAATACGGGAATGTTTCTAGTTTAATAGTCGAAAATAATCTAAGCTTTATACCAAAAACAATAAATATGAATAAATAAAATTTAAAAAAAAACCTATCAACTTTTCGAATCATGAGACAGACCTGTTCCGAGGCGTATTTATTTAGCGAATTACCAGGGAAAATTCAAATAGAAGAAAAGAATTAAATTTATGAACACAGGTTATGTATAATTTTTATTTTAAAACGATAAATAAAGCGCGATTTCCAAAGTGAAATTTCAAATTTCAAGACCGCTACGCTCAGCGGAGACAAGGAGTATTGCCATTATTGCCAAGTCAAAAACAAGAAACTCGATTAATATATTTTTACCGTTGGCCACACTGCTGGACCGCACGATGACAGCCGCTACATCTTGGTTTTGATCGGAAATACTAGGTCTAGTAATTCCGTTCTCCTTTCCTTTGGCCACGCCTCTTCTGGGTCAAGAATTCGCCGCCACGCGGTTGGTTTTGCCCATTTATGGCGAAACCACTGGGCCACTCGCTCGTGAGAACAATTCGGTTATAAAAGCTCAGTTAATGTTCACAAATTACATAAATTTACATAAATACAGTTTTTGTCAGTTAAAACCTATCTTGTGTTTCTGCGAAAATATTTTTTTTATCTGTTTTCTAAAAAGAGTATTATTTTATCAGTTTTCGACAAACAGATAATGCGTACGTATTTGATTTTCCTAGTTAATTTACGAACATTCTTGTATGTGGAAATTGTCGATTTGTATGCTTTATTCCAATTTATTTGCAATTATATATTCTTCTTTGTTAAGTACCGACCTACATTATTGCGCGTTAAATATTTTTCAAATTCCACTTATCAGAGCGTAAAAATATGTGCACAGGGGACACAGAAAGTAATTTGTCAATATATTACAATTATTTCTAATTAGAGAAACATTAGTGATGAACGCTGGTTTACTTTTCAAATTATATTTACTAGCAAAACTTGACGCTTCGACAACGCAACACTGCGCTTTAAGGTACAGTACAATAAGATGTTATAGGTAAAGATCGAATATGTGCAGTCAGCGGCGCAGGTAATACAGATATGATGTAAAGAAAAACAGATTTAAAAACATTTTTGTTCGTTTGTTAGTCCTTGCTTTGAATGCGTGCACAGATATTTTTGTACATCTGTACTTATTTTTTAACGTGTTTTTTTTTGTATATAGTAAATAATTTGTATTTATGACATCCAGAAAATTTAATATCCATTTGGGAGGCGGGTATGGGTACCGCCGCTCCGGGAACCATTAATTTGATAACAAAAAACCTCTTTCATAGGTCAAACCAAGTGGTTCGCTACGTTTGGTGACTTAGCAGTGATGACCGGGTTCATGGGGTGAGGTTTTATCGGGTCTTCGCCATCCGCAGGCCGGATGGGGAGAGGGCTGTTGAAGAAGACCCCTCGACCTCTCCAGCCGGACTCCCTCGACCCATCGCCTTGCACCGCAGTAGGAATTTAGGATTAATACGTCCGTCACTCCGAGACACACTGACCCCCAGATTCTTACCCACCCCTCATACCCTTTTCTTCCTTGAACTTCCTCTCCTTCCTTTCCTTAAAAAGGCCCTCCACATAGCATTCCCAAAGATAATATAGGCCCTGAGGGAAATTATTTTCCTCAGGGTTTCCTGTGTGGAGATAATGTTAAAAAAAACTTTTTCAAACACAATAATTGCATCATGTTTCGATAAATTATTAACATTAAACACTTCGACGGGTGAGTAAAATTAGTTTTTTGGCAGTATATGTAAGCGAGAAAATAGGACTGTGTGCTATGGATGGTCCTCGAGCTATTGCTGCAAAACATGATTTAAAAGCGTCGATGTATGAACAAGGTACTTGGTCGATCTTTGAAAACCTTCCAAGACATGAGATAATTTCTCCCTAAGGCTTTATGTGACTCACTCTGTATTATAAATGCAAATCGTCATACAATTGCAGCCAAATCGGCCATTGCTCTCAATAGAATGTATTACACATTAACATTGATTCATAAATAATGTAATTTCTTTTCTGCCGCACGAAAAAGTTTCACAACCGACTGAAGCCAACTTGATGCTGAGAACGACCCAACAAAATATATATTGAATTTGAGTCAGATATCAAACATAGTTGCCTTCAGAAGTATTAAGATTTAAGATTCATTTTGTGTGTATTACCATTGTCACAACTACCTGGGGCCTGTTAAACTACGGTATTCACTTTATTGCCAATAATTGGAAAAGTGGAGAGCGCAAGGTAGAGGAATTATGTCAATTATTAAGAGGAACGGCTGCGCTGCCTGTTTCATGGATAACTTAATTTTGGATTTGAGGCCAAAATACCCATCCAAATTGAATGATATGTTTTTTTTTAATTAATTTTTTACTAAATATCTAGTAACGTATGAGAAGTGTTTTTTTTTAATTTATTTTTGTTTTAAATTATGAAGAACATGCTATGAAAAAAATCATTGTTCATAATTTTAGAGGCAACAAAATTGTATGCGGGTTTATCGTATAAAAAAAATGATAATATTTGCTACATAAATATGATTACGTAAATAAAAATGAAAAAAAAAACATAACATAAAAAAATAAAAGGTTTTTTTCGTGCCGTATTTAAAATTATGTATGGCAAATTTGTGTTCCAACGTAAATAGGTAGTTTTTAATTTGATTAAAAGTTAACGTTAATGATTATTTTTTTTATTTTTTTTTATATTTGATTATATTTTCAAAGCAGATGGGGTAAAACTTTTTTTTAAATCACCGTTAGCCCCCAAATAATTATCAAAGGTGCCTCTAAAATCGCGAAAAATCAATTCCTTTAAGGGGGAGAGGGACGTCGGAGAGTTATTATTTATTAATTCAAAATAATGATAGTATTATTACGCAATACTATAAACATAATGTTTTTAAATGGAACAAATATTTGTTAAATATTTTATAAATTTACATAGGCTTAGCATTTATGAAAATCAAATCAGAAATACTACTTTTTTTACCGTTCTATTGTATTTTTTACAAAATATTTAAAATACAAATATGATTTTTAAAGTGGAGAAAATTATGTTTAATAATTTGTCGTTGCGTTTCTGTAAATAAACGTAACCAAAAATTTCTAATGCGCTCAGAAAAAAGTAATATTTCTCATTGGATTTTGATAAATGCAAAGCCTATGTAAATTTATAAAATATTTAACAAATATTTGTTCTATTTAAAAATATTATGTATATCGTATTGCGTAATAATACTATCATTATTTTAAATTAATAAACAATAACTCTCCGACGCCCCTCTCCCCGTTAATGGCCTATATTTCATAAGGTAAAACAAAAATAAATATAACACTTCTCATACGTACTAGATATTTAGTAAAACATTAATTTAAAAATATATCATTAGGTTTAGGCATTTTGGCCGCGCAGCCGTTCCTGTTAACCAACTAATCTACGACCACAACAATACAGCTCTTTGGCTTTAAAATAATGTATAAAGGTAAAATCAAAGCAAAACTAAATTTATGAATACCTATCGGAAATAAAATAATTGTAGACACTCACTCCTTTGATAATTATGGATGGAGAAATTTTGAAGAATGTATCCGAAATGAATTATTTGGGTGTTATTTTAGATTCTATACCCTGTCCATCATTAGAACGACTTGTGAGCGCGCATGTCCTGCCCCTTTCCCCCACTACTTTCTCCGCGACTTGGTATTCACGTTAACACATTCAAAAACAGGATTTTTTTTTATTCTGTATTACCTACCTACAAACACAAATTTAAATCATTTTATACATTTAAATAATTATGGTTATAATATTAAAATATACATATTGCATTTTATGTGGTATCAGGTTCATTAAACAGCTAGGGAATTAATCCGAAATTGATAATATTATGATAATTTGACTGAACATCCACGGTATGAATGGGTTAATATCTCAGAAACACGTGTATGGGCGGAGTTACATGGCCGTCGCAGCCGTGCGCGGGAGATGGGACGCATGCGAGGGGGTGGGTATGCGCAGTAGGAACCAAATTTGGAACTGTAGCAGGTTGTTCTTAAGTTAAACTCACAATAGACTGACTCTATCTCTAAATTCAATACACGTTATAAAGAAAATCGCCAAAAAACGTCTTAAAACTTGGTTATACATCAGTGGAGAATCCTGTAAAACTATATACAATGTCATTCAATGTCAACAAGCTCCCGTTAGACAAAATACAAAAAGTAGTTTATCGGGACTTTTTGAATTGTATTTTTTTCTGTTGTAAAGTTAAATAAAAAAATTGTTCCTTATATTAATTATTGTAGCAGTATTTGGTTCTTGTCAAAACAGGAGGATTATAGAAAACTAACAGTTTTGCAAAACAAAGTCATGAGAATAATTTTAAGACGAAACAAATATTCCAAAGTTAAAAAAAAAATGTTAATAAAAAATGCTAATCTACACATTAAATAATATTTAACATTTAGATTAAATTAAATAATTATACTCATTTCTCTATTTATAATTATAAATGTATCTCATGTAATATGGCAGATTGGGTTTGCACTATCCATCCAGTCCTGCTGGATTTAAAAAAAAAATAATTACTATATAGAGCAGGGGTGGGGAACCTCCGGCCCGCGAGCACTTTGGTACGGCGCGGCCCACTTAAAGCAACAAAAGCAAAAAAATATGGGACTGCAAACTCAATGAAATCCATAGCGCCGTGTGTGTGTGCATGCATGTGCATAAGTATGTTATGTACGTATCTTGTCGGCTGCCCAAAAGCTTGATATCAATTACATTCGAACACTAGAACGGTTTTCATTCACGGTGTGCCGGTATTTTAGTTCGCAACTTTAATTCTGTGCTAACGATTGGTTGCATTTGAAACACGAAGTTAGCTTTCCTTCGAATAAGAGCCTACAATTTTGTCTTTCGGTATCTCGAAAACATTTTGAGATGATATAAAGATAATACAATATAATAGCAGATCATTCCACAGCTCGGCTGCGGAATGATCTGCCGGCCTCTGTGTTTCCTCCCTCTTACAACATGGGTCTCTTCAAGACCCAGTTTCACTCCTTCCTATCCTCTAAAAGACCCTCCACATAGCATCCCCAAAGATGATATAGGCCTTGAGGGAAATTATTTCACTCAAGGCCTCCTGTGTGGAGTTATTGTAAAAAAAAAGTAAAAATAAAAGCCTGCGGACTCATTTAAACTCCAAGTTAAAATCAGCGTTCGGAATGTAATTATAAATTTGTCTTGTTTCGAGAGGTACATAATTTAAGCTGGAGGACTCACATGCAGGTTCACTCTTAAAACCAGCCTTTTATGTTGAATGTTTATTTTAAATTTGGTTTTGCAGACTCATCTGCTGACGCAATTCGAAGGATAACCATTATTTTGTTCCAACTGCAGAATTCTTGTTGCAGACCATGTGCTGCAAAATTCAGAAGTATCCCGTTCTCGTTTTGAGTACAATTTAAAAAAAAATGTATTACCGACCATCTGATGCAAAATTCAAAGGAAAACCATATTCCTGTGTGAACTGCAGTTATAAACACCAAGTTGTAGACCACACGCACCAAAGTTCGATGGAAAACCATTCTTGTGTTCTGACTGCATCTAAGGAAAACCATATTCCTGTGCGAACTGCGGGTATAAACACCAAGTTGTAGACCACACGCACCAAAGTTCGATGGAAAACCATTCTTGTGTTCTGACTGCATTTAAATTCTTGTTGCAGACCACTTGCTGCAAAATTCAGAAGGATCCCTTTCTCACGTACTGAGTGCAATTTTAAAATTCTAGTTACAGATCAGATGCTACGAAATTCGGTGAAAAACCGTTCCCATGTTCCGAGTGCAATCAAAATTCTAGTTGCACACCATGTGCTGCAAGATTCGGAGGAAAATTAGTCTGGCCCGCGGTGATCCATCCAAACATCAAAATGGTCATCGGCGGCCAAAAAGTACTTCCAAGAAATACCAACCATCATAAAAGAGGAAAATATTTTGAAATTTAAAATGGAAGTTATATAGTATAAAGTTTCCTTTATAATTTTTAATTGTATATTGTGACTTTTATTACAATTTTTTTTTGTGCGTACCATATATTATGTTCATATTAGAATACATGTAACCGATGTCCATATGTTCTATTTTAAGTTAAATAAATAACTAGATACTGGAACCTGGATATTCAGATCTGGTCACTAAACATCCTCTTTTTCTGGTGCCATGTATTATCGGAGGTTGACTATTATCGGGCAATCTTCGTTCAGTTCAACGCGCTTGTAACAGTCATGTAAGTTTCGATTCCATGAAGTACGACTTCTTCCTCTACTGGGTCCTCCATCGATATTCCCCTTGACTATCACTCATCATTTGGATTTCGAATGGCGATCTTTCACCACGGCGATACTGATAATTCATCTTTCACTCTGCAATGAGAAATATTCATATGGAATGCATTTTTAATCTATATTATATGAAGAAAGATTTACAATTGTTTTTGTGGTATCCGTGTCGGGATTTTAACGGCAACCCCTTGATCTTTAGCTTTTTTTACATTCAGCCCTTCTCCTCTCACATACGACTCTCCACTTCCTACAGTCTCACAACATACCCCAAATTTGGGATGCCATAATCCCACTGCCTCCGGGCACTTGGGACTGTGCAGTTGTAATATAAAAAATTAGCTTGCCGCTTTGCTATAGAGAGTTAATAAAATATTTGGCACGGTCAAAAAAACATTGCATTTTTTCCTTGAAAGCATTCCGCACAAATGACGTGTGCAGTAAACATGTGTAAGTTGAAGGAATCTCTTCCAGGAATGAATTTCCTGGGAATTGAAGGCGTTTCATACATTCCAGGGCGAGGTTTATGACTGGCCGTGTTAACAAACCTGCATTCCTTTCACCATTCCAGATGAGAATTCTCGACCCTGGAGGAATTCTGCTACGGATAATCTGAATAGTTCTGTGAAGATAAAATGTCATGAGGCTCTAAACTTATTGAGATTTTTGTTGCAAATACAAAACTAACTAACTTTAGAAGTCAGAAGCAGAGCTGGTAAAATGACAAATAATCTGAAGTAATGAAAAGCTGGAATTGTGAACTTATTCCATCGCCACACGACTTTGTCAGCTGTCTTGCCAAACACTCCTGGCTTCTTCGCGTGTTTTTGTCGTCTCATGCACACTCCTTTGTTATTCTAATGACATAATATGAGTATTCGAATCAGCTGATCATGTCATGTCCATGTCTTCGTGGTGGGTCCTCGACTTCTTCTTCCATCCGCTTGTTCGATTAGAAATGATGCTTCCACTTGCTCTTCTTGCAGTGGGTTACTATCTAATCGACCCATTCTTAATCTTGCTTATTTGGTCTTTCCATGTTTAATTATTTTTTTAGAATTTCTAAATATAAACTAACAATAAAATACTATTAAAATATAATTTTATTTCCCTCAGTAAGCTTATGTCACCCTTGTTTCATTTCTCGTACATAATTTTATCACACATAAGGCGACTTCTAAACATTATGTCACAGGGAGGGGGGAGGGAGTCAAACAAATTGTAATTGTATCTGTATGTGCGTGACCAATATTATGCAGAACCTTGTGACATAGGGAGAGAGGGGGTTAAAATTTCACGAAAACCCTGTGACATAATTTATGGAAGTCGCCGAAGTAGGTACGTCTAAATCGAATTGCCCGTTCACAATACATATTTATCAATAATTTGTTTCAGGTTAAAACCTCAAGTGTTAGGTTGGGGATGATTGAGATAGTAGAGGACGGTAGAGGAAATTAAATTATTTTTCTATTATCTAGACCAATTTTAATTACTATTACTATTATTGATGTTCGGATGTTTTAAACATGTCTAAAAATATATAACTTCAAGAAATAGCACCAAAATGTACATTGTCAAATATCATAGCCGATACGACCCTGATTCTGAGTTCATAAGATTTAATGCTCTTCAAGTTCACGAGTCAGGCCCAGTACAGACAAATATCATAGCCGATACGACCCTGATTCTGATTTCATAAGATTTAATGCTCTTCAAGTTCACGAGTCAGGCCCAGTACAGACAAATATCATAGCCGATACGACCCTGATTCTGAGTTCATAAGATTTAATGCTCTTCAAGTTCACGAGTCAGGCCCAGTACAGACAAATATCATAGCCGATACGACCCTGATTCTGAGTTCATAAGATTTAATGCTCTTCAAGTTCACGAGTCAGGCCCAGTATAGAGAAATATCATAGCCGATACGACCCTGATTCTGAGTTCATAAGATTTAATGATCTTCAAGTTCACGAGTCAGGCCCAGTACAGACAAATATCATAGCCGATACGACCCTGATTCTGAGTTCATAAGATTTAATGCTCTTCAAGTTCACGAGTCAGGCCCAGTATAGACAAATATCATAGCCGATACGACCCTGATTCTGAGTTCATAAGATTTAATGCTCTTCAAGTTCACGAGTCAGGCCCAGTACAGACAAATATCATAGCCGATACGACCCTGATTCTGAGTTCATAAGATTTAATGCTCTTCAAGTTCACGAGTCAGGCCCAGTACATACAAAGAAACAATGTAAAAAAAACATAATATTGATTTATTTACTTATACATACCGTGTATGGATTGAACGTGGTTAGACTGTCTGAGCTCAGCCAAGATTTGCTATTAATTCAATAATTTATTGCATTTCAACATATTCTGTTGTAACTTTCGTAAAAATAATGATGGGTAAAGGTTTTTTAATAAATTATTTTCACATGTAAAGTGGATAGGCGAGATTAGAAATCATTTATTATTTTGTGGTCACCTTCATTAACTAACTGTACAGGTAAAAATATCATACATAGTTTTCCACTTCAGAACGGGTCGTTTTTACAACTGACACGATAAAATATAAATGTTGGAAATGATGGACATCGTCTCCGATTCGTTTAAAATAATGAAAAACTTAATTTTTTGTTGCATCGACTAAAATGTAGGTCCTCGGTCGCCACTGGTAAAATTTCGTGTGAATTTCACCAATGTGGTAGATACTCTCAGATATCCAGAGTGGAAGATACCGTCAGTGAAATACCACCATTCAGAATCGAAGTGTTGCTTGAAATGGGTTTAGCTGTGTTTGGTGAGCAGATCTGAAGAACCAGATACTTACCAACCTTCCCCTCCCCCATTTCCTCCTCATTCCCACTTCTATCACACATAAATATTGGGGATGCCATCGAAACAAAATTTCTCAGTTTTCATCTTGACAAGTTAAATTACATTCCGTGGTTTTTCACTGTTAACAACTAGTCTTTTAAATGAAATGTGAGAAAACTTCTCATATTACCACGATATTTACCACGATATTCGTATATGACCAGTTCCATTTGAAAGAATTCAGGAGAATAACCTCTGCAGGTAGGTCCAATACACCCAGAGAACGATCGTTACTCAAAATATTATTGTTGTGAATTTACATATAATTCGCGTGACCAATGGAAATATTCAGAACGCTCGGGCTGTTGACAGCTGCAAATGATAATGTTTTTTTTAGTTCCTATCAACTCGTGGAGTCGCAATCACGGAATGGAGATTTAAAAAAAACCTCTTAAAATCAGTATCGGTCGCGCTATTGGAATTGACTCAAACAACACGAACGTGTGTATTGGTGAATATGTCTCAACTCATCGACAGTGAAGTGCGTGCCAAACGCTGAGAAACATCAAGACCTATGTTAGTTCACTCAGGTCTTGACTTCTGGATTGAACGGAGATGCGCAAGCGATCAGTTCAAAACAAAACTCAAGACATAAAAGGCCACTGAAGATGGACAGTGTGATTTGTACGAAACGTCAGGAGTTAAAAAGTCCTTCTAGGGACTACGTTATGCGGGTAAACCAAGAAAATTATTTTACATATTCACAAACATTATGTACTCGTACGAGTATGTTACATTCTTGATGTACTCCTATTTTTATTAATTTAATTTATTCACTACTGTCGCTAGTTGGCGGTGCTCCGCAACTCAAACACGAGAAATCTTTCTCTTTTGAGTTGGGCATTTTTTGTAAAATAAATTTATACTTATTTGTAATTAGCTATTATATCTGTAATTATGAAACACGTACTGGAATTTTAGGTAAAACCTTCACTGGTATTAAAATTACACCTAGTACAGACATTTTAATATATTTCATAGAATGTAAAAGATTACGGTTTTAGGATTTCTGTCACTGAAGGTTTTCTTGACTACCTGTATAGAATTTACAGATAAATCATTTGTAGTATTGCTTGAGTTAACTAACTAACCATCACGCCGTTTCGCAGCAGAGGTAGGCAGAGACGACGGACCGCCAAACAACTCGATCTTGGCATACACTTCTTGCTTCATTCACATTCATACAACGTCTCATACATTCTCTTCTGTTATTTCGACTTCTGACATGGCCCGACTCGAGTATTTGATTCACTTGATCGTGCCATGTATTCCTTGGGCGTCCCTGGCTTCTACTTCCATTCGCATTCGCGTTATATATTCTCCTTACACTCCCCTCTTCGTTCATTCGCTCTACATGCCCAAACCATCTAAACGTCCCTTTCTTAATCTTGCTCACTACGCTTACATCAGCCTTGCATTTTCCCACACATTCGTCTCAGAGATCTCATTTCTAAAGTATTCAGTCTACTTTCATCCTTCCTCTGCCAGTTCCATGCCTCACCGCCATACATCAGGGTTGGTATCAGCACTCCATTGTGGACTGGTAGCTTTGCTTCTTTGGACTACTTTTTGTTTGTGCCAACCTTGAGTTATCTGACTCCAAAGTGATGTTTAGGTCTATTTTTTAGTGCTGAACCAACAGAAAGAAAAACATGGTGGTAACTGTCATAGTGGTTGTCAGTATTAATCCTTAATTTGTTTTTCTCGGGGCCGATATTTCAGTTGCTATTTTAGCTCGGCTTGAGAGATATTTACTTCCGTCAAGTTACTATCGGGTAGGTTTCCCGACAACCCAATCCGACTCCGAACCACGGTGTAATAGAACAAGAGATTATTTTGGAAAACGTGGATAATATTGGTATTTGAATTAGGAGTTGTCCACAAAGGAACCTAACCAAAATGTACCATAAAAAACGATTATTTGTCAAGCAAAACCCGATGCTTTTTTTTAGTATGAAAGATCCTCTTCAATTCTTCAATCTTGGTCCACAAAATGGAAGGCAGTTATTAAACTTGTCAGCATGGTAAAAAATCACTTACCTCTCCGTTTATAAGAAATTTTATTTGGCTTTCGTAAATTCAGTATTTGAGAATTGCTTTGTACATTTGGCTGACAAAACCAACTAGCGTTGACGGTTCAGCAATGCTGCAACACTGCAACAGTCTAATTGCTGGTTGCCAAATCGCTGTTACTAGCAGTGTAACCAGTTTGATAGCGATATAAAACTAATATTAGCCCATTCGTACAACAAGATTTAAATCAACACAGCTGTTATCTGGAATGGTCCAAGCATGTGTAATAGATTCACAGGCACATCCATGCAGTCAGAGTCGTCGCTACTGTAAATGTGGTGGATTAAAAAAAAACTGGATTTAAAAGATAGTTCTTATATTCGTTAGTTACTCTTTTGGCCACCTGCGAAAATAAGTTTGTAGGACTAAAGCACATTTTGGGGAAGTTAGCATAGATAGGTTGCGTTTGAGTTCAGACCTGCAGTGTCCTTGGTATCCGTCCCAGTTTTTGCTCACCCGCGGGAGTTCATCGTCCAATGGACCTTCTGGGTGACCGCTGCGCCGCGGTGCATGCTCCTCCCCTCTACCTCTCGCCTCCTGCCTCTTACCTTCAGTCTCTTCTGCTCTTTGGTTGTCCTGCGCTCCTAGCACCTAGCTGCTAGTACCTTCCACCACCGGACTGCTTCCCCGCTATCTGCATGCCCCCAGCTGTTGGACTGCCCAAACTGGACCAACTTTGCTTATTGATTGCAAATAATTTAGCCATTTATATAAAATTGTTAAATAAATAGTTAAAAATAATAAAACAATATTGAAGAACATGGTGAAGAACGGAATTTAGAAATAATAGATCAAAAAATGATAGGATTAAAGAAAGAATGGGAAAAATAACCTACAAAAAACTGTTAATAATTAAGGGTTTACATTATAACTAACATTCTAACAAAAAAATATAATAGTTTTAGTGTGTTTTTATTTAAAAAATTGTTTAAAATATCAATTAGAATCGATATATGAAGACAGGACAGTGAAATAAATGTAAATGGATAATTAAAATTGTTAATAACTTTTTGATCATTGAAAATTAAGAGTTAGTAATAAAAAAAATCAGAAAAACTAATTTATATAGAAAAAGAGATATAGGTTATCAAAATTATATTGTCAGCGCTAATGTTATTTTGTAGAGAGGTAATAATGTATCTATTTACAGAAACAACGAAGTAGTTATATGTTTAGTAAAAATAAATGATTAGTGTCCATCAAATTACGTTCCCACTTTTTTCATGTCAGATAAATGATTTCAAATCGCAATACGTTAAAGTCAAAGTTCAGAACAAGTACAGAGGATCGTGGCTGCCGAAAAATGCATACAAAGTAAAGACATAACATAAAGGCGAGAAATATTTTATGCTCCTTTTGAATTATTATGATTTCTGTCACAAAGCACGCGTTCTCAGAATCTTGTAATAATTGCATGGAGGAGAAGGCACGCTGCATGTCTTGTGCGAGCTGTCATCTCATCTTTGTATGCAAATTATTAAAATTTAACGGATAAATATATTGTATTCTTTACACATGAATCCATTCTATCGTTTCAAGTATTTGATTTATATTTGAATTTTTTGTAAAAAGAAGGGGTGGACTGACAAGGTTCCTTTCATAAAGGTAACTTTTTCTTGGTATTTTACGATTTTCAAAATGATTAATTATTGCTCAATTTAAGCAACCATTGAATTACTATTTTAGTACGCAGTGAGGAGAAAGTTGAAGCAATCGGGACAGTATCTCTCGGCATGATACTATATGACTTACGTACTGCACAATATAAAAGCTGCTTTGTAGTTAGGGTTACTGTGACAGACGTACTGCACAATATAAAATCTGCTTTGTAGTTAGGGTTACTGTGACATACGTACTGCAAAATATAAAAGCTGCTTTGTAGTTAGGGTTGTTGTGACAGACGTACTGTACAATATAAAAGCTGCTTTGTAGTTAGGGTTACTGTGACAGACGTACTGCACAATATAAAATCTGCTTTGTAGTTAGGGTTACTGTGACATACATACTGCACAATATAAAAGCTGCTTTGTAGTTAGGGTTACTGTGACAGACGTACTGCACAATATAAAATCTGCTTTGTAGTTAGGGTTACTGTGACATACATACTGCACAATATATAAGCTGCTTTGTAGTTAGGGTTACTGTGACAGACGTACTGCACAATATAAAATCTGCTTTGTAGTTAGGGTTACTGTGACATACGTACTGCACAATATAAAAGCTGCTTTGTAGTTAGGGTTACTCTGACAGACGTACTGCACAATATAAAATCTGCTTTGTAGTTAGGGTTACTGTGACATACGTACTGCACAATATAAAAGCTGCTTTGTAGTTAGGGTTGTTGTGACAGACGTACTGCACAATATAAAAGCTGCTTTGTAGTTAGGGTTACTGTGACAGACGTACTGCACAATATAAAATCTGCTTTGTAGTTTGGGTTACTGTGACATACATACTGCACAATATATAAGCTGCTTTGTAGTTAGGGTTACTGTGACAGACGTACTGCACAATATAAAATCTGCTTTGTAGTTAGGGTTACTGTGACATACATACTGTACAATATAAAAGCTGCTTTGTAGTTAGGGTTACTGTGACAGACGTACTGCACAATATAAAATCTGCTTTGTAGTTAGGGTTACTGTAACATACGTACTGCACAATATAAAAGCTGCTTTGTAGTTAGGGTTACTGTGACAGACGTACTGCACAATATAAATACTTGTAATGTAGAAAAGCCTAAAACTCTCTTCGAATGTTAAATTAAAACGTACATGCACTTGGAAAAAGTTTATTTTATTTGATATACATGATATACGCCCGGGGGGTTATAACACTATTGGGAAGACCCAAGTCGTATCGTGCTCGGTTAATTATAAAAGCAATTGAAATCCACAAAAAACCGTTATAATTAACTGGGACAACGGGGCTAGGCTTAATAGTTCTCGGTATCCAGTACTTGACGGCTACACAAAAACTCAACGCCGAAAACAACATTAAGTTTACTAACAATAATCATAATTATTAATATTGAAATACTGACCCTAAGAGGGTTAACATGCGTAACACGGTATCATTTCTACATACATAAATACACACTAGACCACAATCTACACATCTTCCCTGATGATGGACACTGTAACGCTGTCCGAAACGTTGGCTAGAGGAGAAGGAAGCGCAACACGGCTGTTATCCCCAAAACTATCCAAGAAAATAAAGTAGTTGTTGATTTGTAAAATTAAAACAAGAAGGATGACAATTTAAGATACAATAATAGCTAAATAAGTTCAAAGTTGTAAAAACCGCCGGTGATTCGTAAGATTTAATATCGAAAAATACATAATTATTAAGAGCTATCGAAAATTTCGATTCCATGGAACCTATTGACCTATCAAGAAAGTATTATTTGACAATATTGTCTTTAAGAACACTTGTGCTATGGTTCAAACAGATTGAAAAAATGATATTTGTTTCCTAGCGCCACTTGCGATTTATTTTTTAATGATAGATCCGTCCCTGGAGGATGCGTTGCACCTTTGGAGATATTTATTAAAGGTAGACAAAATAATTTTTTTTAATTATTCGTACCGTAGTAAAAATCTGACGTATCTCCCGGTAATGGTCTAATTTGGGACTGTCCCAGTTTCCCACTTTCTCTTATCGGAAAGATTATAATAGTTAAATTTCAAGGTAAATAGCAAGTAAGATATATATTAAGAGGAACGGCTGCGCGGCCTGTTTCATACATACTTTAATTTTGAATTTTAAGTTAAAATACTCACCTAAACCCGATGATCTTTTATTTCATCAAAAAGTATAGTAAATATCTAGTACGGATTAGAAGTAATTTATTTATTTTTGTTTTACATTATGAAATATAGGACATTAAAGGAATTGATTTTTCGCGACTTTAGAGGCATCTTTAACAATTATTTGGGGGTTAACAGTGATTTAAAAAAAGTTTTACCACGATTACTTTGAAAATATAATGAAATATAAAATTTTAAAAAAAAATTTTAAAAAGCATTATGGTGGACTTTCAATTAAATTAAAAACAACCAATTTGCGTTGGACCACAAATTTGCCGTACATAATTTAAAATATCGACCGGAAAAAAACCTTTTTTTTAATGTTTTGTTTTTTTTTATTTTTATTCACGTAATCATATTTACATTGCAAATATATTAATTTTTAGAAAAATACGATATACGCGCAAAATAATTTTCTAAGTTGCCTCTAAAATTATGAAAATTGATTTCCTTCATGGCATAATTTAAATAAAAAATAAATAAAAAATATTTCTCAGCCGTACCAGATATTTACTAAACCTTTAATTTAAAAAAAAATATTTATATTTAGTTTGGATGGGTATTTTGGCCTCAAATCCAAAATTAAGTTAAATATGAAACAGGCAGCGTAACCGTTCCTCTTAAGGTAACAAGCTTCATAGAACGAGATAAGTTCAAAACAAATGTGGCACCGTTCCGAGAAAATGCACCGAATTTAAAGATAAAATTAATATATGAATAAATAGCATTCCTTCAGCTATAAGTCGGTAACCAGTTTAAACCAGCTCTAAATAGTCACGGTGGTTTACATGATCAACATGTTAATTATAAACATCGTTTCTTTATACCCACTGACACATGAATGCAGCATATCATTGTTGCTATCAATGTTAATTATTATTCAATTTATTTTGGAATAACTTATTGAAACTTATAAACTTCATTGTAATATTTAATCTTTATCTGCTTCGTGTCGATATTATATTCTTCAACGATTAATTATTATTATTAGTACTAACAGAATTCCAGAATTTCAGATGTCTTTGTTCGAAGATTCATATGAACTATGAACACCTTTGTCTGTTGTGTTAGTTCTGTCGTTCTGTCATGGGACTGTTGTTATTTGGGGTGACCAGAAATTAAATAGTATGTAATGCAGAAGAATTGTTATAATTGTTCTTATGAAAAAAGGGTAGAGCAACCAGTTTTTTTTTTATCTGCTTCACCATATAACTAAAATTCTAAAACTTAATTGCAACCATAACCGGGCAGCCATAACCTCAAACTGAGGAGTTACCTGGAGAAATAATTAGGTTTTACCGTATTCGAATAGCCTCCATTACTGTTATGTAATGAGTTTTATTCCTATTATTATCAATTTCGAGGTTAGGTGAAAGAAATGAGAAAATTCAATAAGCGAATTCCAAGAGAGGGAGATTCTTAATTTGACTTTGAATTTGAAAGGAAACAGAATAAAGATCAAACATAACGTGATTTTCGCATTTTTATCAATCAGTGACCAATTATTTTTTGCAGGCAAGCGGGGAATTTTTGAGAATGGTTATTCATATGAATTTTAACGAGGAAGTGTGGTCACTCCATTGCAGATTAGTCAGAAGCGTGTTATCTGGCGGTACCTTCCGAAAAGCACGACTGTACTGCACTGCCCCAACCCAGTCTCGCTGCAGCCGTCAGCTAGCGTAGAGCGGAGAGGCATCGGGCGGCTCCCACCTTCAGCCTCTGATCCTCTCCAGCCTTCTACACACAACAGCCTTCAGTTGTGCAAGTGCATCGAGTGCACGGGACTTCAGTGTGTGCCTACCGCCGCTGGATGAGCTAACCCTCAGACGCGACCGCGTGTTTCTATTGAGGTTATGTCTGCTCGGTTATGGTTGCAGTTTTAGCGGGCGCGGGATGGCGCGCGCATTCGATGCGTTCAAATTTGGCACCGCGAGACATTAGAGCTTTATTCCTCGGCGCGGATCCGCGGACAGGGCATCCGCAAGGTCTTCGCTCGGAGCGGATGAATAAAAGATAACGTAAATTGTGCTCTCCGGACAACGGACAATGTCACGGCCGCTGCAGGCCGGTTGCCGGCTGCCGGCTGCCGGCTGGCCGGTCAGATAGCTGGTCGGTCGGCGGCGCGCTAGAGGTGGGGACGGCGGAGTCAGCTGACAGGCGGTTGCTACGGGCGCGAGCCGGCCGCGGCGTGCGCGCGCAGTGTGCAGTCGGCCGCCGCCGGTGCCTCCTCCTGCCACATGCCTCCTGCCTCCTCCGTCTCCGTCCTCCCGCGCGGCTGACGGCTCCGTGCTGTGCTGTACTGAGTACTGAGTACTCTGTGGCTGTTCTGTAGAGTAGTCTGACTGCTGTGCTTGCTGCGGCCGTCTCCGCGTTCCGTGTCGCCACTCGCCACGGGAGCCACTTTCATTTCACCGCGAACTCCGCTCCCGCCCGGACGCCTGCTTTTCCGCGGAACGTCGAGGAAAGTTTCTACTCCGAAGTCGCGAAAGTGCCGCCGTCGCCGCGAGTTTGATGTTTCTCCGGGAAATAATTCGGTGAAAAATCGATACCATATTTCAACTGAGTTCCTAACAATTTTCGTCGGTGAAAAAGTTTTAAAGCGAGGTTTTTAAAATGTACGGAACAGGTGTCGAGCGGTCCGGAGGTCGACACGCGGACGGTGAGGGCGGGAGGCGGGAGGCGGGGGAAGGGGACCGTCTAGACAGGCAGGGTACCTACCGCCACGTTGGCAGCGCAAGCGGGATACATTTTCCTTTGGCTGTGAAAGATTGCCGAAACAAAAGAGCCGTGAAAAGTTATTGTTTCTGTTGCCGTCGTCAGCTGACGGCTGCTGACGGCACTATCGCGGGGTTTAATGTACATTAGCCTTATCTTCCAATTGACACGACTCGGAATGCCTGGGAGATAACTTTGTGAAGTAACAGATAATGTATGTATTTTAATGTTTCGTAATTAATAAAACCCTAGGTCAATTCCGTCGCTCCAAAAATAGTGTCATGAGCGCGCTGTACATAAAACCGGGGTTCGATTCCCGTCGAGGTCAAACAAAATAAATAATTCAATAAAATAAATTCATACCCTCCGCAACAGTGTTTCCCTGAGCCAGAAGGGAGATTATTTTTACTCGTTTCTTTTTCCAACCTCATCGGCATTACCCGTTGTACGCTGCTCGTATGCTGGCGGTGGCTAGGTACACATTTCAAATAATCAAAGCAATTTTTTTATCAAATGTGCTCAATTCTTTTTGGCGTGACGCCAAGCGACCGACATTTCCACATAAAAACTAAAACGTGTTCCTACCGACCCGAATACGTTATATAAACGCCTCTAATTATAATCCATTTAATTATCTCCTAGCTATTGTTTCCACAATTTGACGGTGTTGCCAGCTATTTATCTCCTAATCGAATTCTTCGCGAATTTTATATTAGAAAACAATTGTGCAAAAAATTCTTATAAAAGTTATGGATCAGGCTGTTAATTCGGGGAAAATTTGAAAGTGATTCCGTCATTCTTATCACGAAGTAATTCCGTAATGGTTTTCCTCGTCTCTTTGTTCTCGGTACGATCGTGACATTGTTTGGAAATATGACTGAACGTCATGATGATTTCATCCGGAACACGAAATTCTCGGAGCCAATTAGTAATTATCAAATTAACAAACTAATCATTATTCTTAAAAAAACATCTTTCGTTTGTTTTCTTTTTACGGTGTCAATATTATTTTTAATGACACATAATAAGATGCACCGTAGTAGCTGTCGATATTTTATCAACTATGAGCACGATTTTTAAGTGTAGAGAGACATTAAATAATAAATATTTTAAATCTATTTGGGCAGGGTTACATTCTATCAGGAATTGTTTATTATTTTTGCCCCTGTCGTGTTCAGGGGTGCGCCAAGCATCCTGGCGGAAGCAGCGTACCCGCGTTGCACATTAACCGCGAGTGTGATTCCCGGAACATTAACCCTGAGTTGGGCAACCGCGTGGCATCACGCCGGATGACAATCCGCAGTGGAGCACCCGCGTGGCGTACTAACTACCAACCCGCAGTGGGACACCCTCGTGGCACAATAGTGGGGCACCGCGACATATTAACCTCCTCGGGTGAAGGACCAGACCCCCGCCCGCCCTCGCACCGCCCCGCCTCCGCCCTGCCGCCCCCGCCCGGCGCACCTTTCGCTGCAGATTGCCGAAGGTCCCCATCACGGCCGGGCCGCACTCGAAGGTGAGTTTGTTCTGAATATATACTTAATATTCATCGTTCTTCGCTGCAGTCGTCTGTGTGCGTGCTCGCTTGTGTACGTTTTTTGGAAATGCATTTATGATCGGGCCTGACTAAACGGATGTAGCTAGTGACGAAAGATGAATTCTGATTCAAATGGCAACAGCGCATTGCCATGTTGCGATGCCTCACTTCTATAACGTGAGTCAAATATCTGGTTTTACGTTTTAATAATTCTCATTCAGAAACAGGATTGAACAATGACAGAGATGTTTAGTTTACCTGAAAGGCGTTAGCTAGGTTGTTCTTTAATTTCCAACAAGACCCGCGTCTTACCTTTCTTAGCAATCAGAGAGGTTGGAGAAATGACGATGTAGGAGGAACTGTTATTCTGCCCACATGTTTATCGCAGCCTTCTGACAAAATGTAATAATAGAAACAACCTAATTTAAATTCGTCACCACACAAAACTACAGTAAACGTGAATATAGCAACGTTGTCGCACAGATGAATGATTGCCCGCACTTCAACGTGATCATCATAATCCTCGTGAGGTTGGATGAAGACGCTGAGGAAGCGATGATGACTCTCCGATTTTACCATTTGTAATTTTCCGCAATGAGGTCAGTGTGAGGGTATGGACTTGTACTGGCTCCCTATAAATAGATTCACACGTGTGTGTTAGTGCTGAGCGTGTCATAGCTTTGTGTGTGTTGATACCAAGGTTGATGGCTCTTCTATACGATGCGTAAATTCTTTTTTAGAAACAAAATTATTTTACTACCGTTTTTTTTCAAATCCTGTGGTATCCTTTTGCACTGTTTTTTTCAAACATACGTGGAAAATGTCGCATCGATAGACTCTTCCATTATTTTTAATATTCGTGGTTTTAGTTTATACCAAAGAACATGCCTCTTTCCTAGTAAAAATTGCCAGTTGATTTGCCGATAGTGTGGTACAAGGAAACTTCCCAGTAGCACTATTTATGAGGTTTCGCTACAAGGAGCAGTGTATGGGTGAGACTGTCCGGCGTACCTGTATTCTGTATTAAATGAATCATGGACATTTTTTCTGACTGTTTATCGCACGATCTATTTGCGTTAATGTTGGACACAAATTTCGTGATTTTTTAATTAGTGGGATAAGTTATAAAAATACATAAAAAATCTTTCCTTTTTTTATATTTTAACAGGCTTCGTTTGGATGGAGTTGAGTGTTTATCTATATAAATACATGGATCTTCATAAACTGACTTTGTTGGATTTAGGCTGAGAAATTGATTTAAATGCCACCCTACAACTCCAACCTACACTAAATTATTCTTGAAGTAGTTTTCTGGAACTATCTGAAATATTTCACGCCTTGACGTCATAGTAAATAATGCCAGATCGTTAAAAATCTTTCGTTGACCAAATTCGCAGAAATAAACAAACGAGCCATAAAGACTGCAAGGAGTGCGACTGGGATCAATGCGTTGAGTGACGTCACTCAACGCATTGATACCAGTCGCACTCCTTGCAGTCTTTATGGCTCGTTTGTTTATTTCTGCGAATTTGGTCAACGAAAGATAAGGGAAACATTCATCCGCTATTCAGGGTTTAAATTTCGGTCATTAATCTAGAGTCCGACCAGCTCAAGACATTTGATTATTGGTTTCCCACAAAACTAGACACAAGCTTCTATTGTTTTCTCTCTGTTGCCTTCCGATTTACTACTGTTTATCTTTGGCATTGTTAAGGCGATATTGTTGTCTAGAGCGCTGATTTGGAGAAGATTGTATGATTCAATAATTTCGAACCCTTTCAAGTATTGCATTTGAAATTTAGTACACATAATTATTATTCTTTTGAAAACACGTAGGTACCGATTTTGTAGAAAAAAATATATTTGTTCATTGCCATATAGTTTCGTGTATTTGAATACAACAGTGCGCCGAAAATATCCCTTAATGGCAACCAGTCTTTCGGACATTGTAAGATTCCTAAAAAAAAGCTGATTCGACCATACGTGTATTTCTTCACAAAATGGCCGGCATGCCAAATCTTTTTTTTCGATTTGTATTCCCTTTTCACCTTTATCCGAGCTATAAAGAAAAATGGTATCGACCCAATTCGGCTAAAAATCATTTTTATAGGTATCTACCAAAATCTGAGCTCAATTAGGTTATCGAGATATCGTGGTTGCCGATTTGTTAAACAAAATTTTAATGAAGTTTTTGTACCTACTGCCATTTTATGAGGTTTTAATTAATGTTTTGGAACCTACCGGTTAATTAGGAAACCCAGCTTCTTCCTCTCTCTTAATATCGGTCAGATATGGCTTCTCTCCTTTACTCCTCGCTTATTGTTCCCTTTGCGTTCTTGGTAATACTTACATATATTAATTCTATAATTCAGCCAATTTTATGAATATCACTATTCGGTTTGGACAGACGAATTTAGGAAAGTCTGCAGTGTAATAAAAGCCTACCTCAAATGCTTCCGATCCATGAAGTGGCTATCCCATGTGTTAAACAACAAGATTGGGTCAATTGTTTTATTTACCACCTACCTTGAATCTTCAAATCCTGTCACACCTGGTTGGATGTTAATGCAGTCCTCATTTAATTTTTAGAATTTAGGAGCTTTTCAATGTTTTTACATGAATCTATTTGAAACCATTATCTTTCTGCAAAATAACCCAAGTTACGATTTTATGTTTCTATTTTATCGTATTTGGCTTTCGCCCCTGAAGTGAATTTTTATCAAAAATCGATAACTATTAGGGTGTGAAACGATTGCTTATTTTATTTTTGAAGAAGTGTCAATAAATCATTGATTGGAGATGGGAAACGAGTGATGCAACAATGAAATTAATGGAGCTATTTTAGATATTGATTGATACATAAGTGTGTTTGATCTGAGTTATTTTAGAATTAAAGCGGGAAAAATACATTGAATGTTTATTTATATGAGCTGATTTTAGTAAGAAGTTGAAAAAATCCACTGAAAAAATAAAGGAAATTTATAAGTTGGTACTAAATAAAACGTTATCTGACGGTTTTATGTCAATTCGGATTTACAAGTTGATTTTCGTCGACTCTTTGTCCTTCAATATTCCAAGTGTGTATTTGTTTTATATCACGCAAGTCACACTACACTTGTATGACTTATAGGTCATTGTACTATACTATACAAATGCCTGTTGGAATATTAATCACGTAGTTTAACTACTGAAGCCTATTAATAATGTTCCGGCGGCGGTGCTTTTACTAAACATATCCTGCGGATTGTAATACAATTGAGTATGCAAACAATATTATCACCTAACCATAATATTTTGTACTTGAGTGCGATGTTAAAATATATTCTCGTTAGTCGCTCGTTACTAACGTGCGAGTGTGATTGCCACGACCAAAAGTTATGAATGATAGAAATGTAAAATGAATGAATTATTTCTGCACCCTTTGAAGAGGCGAATAACCCAGCTATTAAATCAAATATTTTTTCAAGTACGAATTTCATTATCTTTCAAAATTTGGTTTATTATTTTGGCTAAAGACAAACCCCTGATAGTTCCGTTTTAACTTCACCCATTTTAACAGAAATAATGTGTAAAAACGAGCTGTCAGTGGCAGGGTGATATTCCTAATTGTTCCAGTAAGCTGGTTGAATTTTCATCAATATCTTTCTATTGCTTAAATCGTTTCCCGATAGTATATTATACAATTTTCCAATGTTCATATTGACATCGATGGTGCGGCTTGCATTTGCCATTCGCGTATCCGAGCGCCTCCAGGACTCGGAGGCCGTTCCTCTGCGTGGTGGCGGGTCCTGATTCGTCTATTCCCGGACTGGGGCGCATGCGCTGCACTGCAGGGCGTGCATCCCGCTGCAGCCGCCCCCGGGCCCCCGAGCCTCCATACCCCCATTCCATATTCCCCACTTCCCGGGAACCCTGAAGGGGGCACCCCTCGCCAAGCAAAGTCCACGACGCCAGTCGGTCTTTTGCGTCACATTGAGTTGGGCTCTTGGTCGATACGGACCAGGCGCCGGATTGCTCATCAACCCCACTTTCATATCTGTCATTAAAATTCCCGCTGCGGGTCCTAATGCCTTCATTAAAATCCCGAAAATACCAGTTCTGTACGCACTGAGTAGCTCGCTGCGTGTTGTGTTAATGAACTCTTTTGACGGCCATTTTTTAGCACACTATCGGAAAAAAATACATTAAAGGATGTTTTTGCAGGAAAACGTTAAAACTAAATGCAAATGTAAAAAACATTCAAAATTGTTCATATCCAGCACTATTGTATAACATGACAGGTCCAGCCCCCTTCCTTAGGGTCCGGCGCCCCTTGGAGTGTCTGGGTCTGGGCTTCCCCATGCCTCCCCCTAGCAGCCCCGTAGTCTCCACCCCCACCCTTCGCCCCCCCATACCCCATTCCGGCACCCCCTCCAGGGTTGTCACGTGAGCGCTCACTCCGCTGCCGGCTGTCGTGTCAGTAGCCAGCCGCGCTCCGCTCCGTCCGCTCGCTCCCAACAGTAGTGCATCATGACTTCTCCGCCGGTTAGCTCAAAACTCAAAAGACTTTTAGTGTTTTCAAAAGCGAACATTACAGTGAAAATATATTGTGCTCCTTGGATTTATTCGCACCAACTCTACCATCACTCTGCTGGCGAACATTCAATGGTTTGCAAGAAACTCAATGCAGTTCCCTTTTTGGTGAGTTCATATTTTATTTATAGTTTTTTTTTACAAATAGCATGCAGGTACGCATTTATTATACTTTCCTAAATAAAACTTAACAGATAGATATCGTTTTATCCATCTTGAATAATGCTGTTTTCCTAGAAATCTAAGAAAGAAATATATTCTCAAGTTTATCTTTGGCGTTTGACAATTATCGCATTTCAGCAACTAGGTTTTTAATTAGTTATTAAACTTTAGTCTTTTAATTCTTTTCAAAATACTAATCGATTACCATAATTTGTAATGCGTGCCTGTCGGCAAGTAATTGTGGCAACCCTGTCAAGCGAACAGCTGTTTTACGGATGCCAAAACCTCCGACGCGACGGCCGCCCATGCTAGTGACGTCACGTGACGTGACTAGTATTTCAATACCAGTCCAAAAGAGAAATATGCTCTTATATTGACATATTAATTATCCACAAATACATAATAATATTTTTCTCCAAACACAATACGTTTATAGATAAATATTGTGTTGCACAAAGTGAGGCTATTCTTTAGGTAGATACAATACACAATTTGCACCAGTTTTCATATAATTTTGCTTAACTCATAGCTCTATCTATGCTAAAAAATCCTGCATATAACAGTATATCTTACACTAAAATGGATAAGATCTATTGTAGATAATATTAACAATTATGAAAATATCTACACAACTTTACTACAAGTATTCTAAATATACAAAAGAGCGATGTTGAAAAAACAAAGTTTTACATAAATGTGCAGTCCAAATTTTTTAATTAAACACATTATTATAATATTATAGTATGCAAGATTTTTATTTTAAATTTGGGTTAATTTAATCAAAATTGTTTTAAAACTACTGGTAATTATAAAGATATGGGTATAATTAGAAGATATCGCTTTTTGATTTTAAACTTTCAGTGATTTTTATGATATAAAAAAATGTCGTTAAAATTTTTTATATTTTATAAAATCGTTAAAAATCACCAAAATTCATAAAAAGTGACGACATTTGGTAATATGTTACCTATTACTATAGTTGTATGTAACTGCACGGCAGTTTTCCACACATTTCCGACATTAAATTCACCGCTCGGTTGTCGGGGAGTTGCCGACGGGATCGCCTCGTGTGCCGTGTGCCGAGTAGCAAGCAGTGAGTACCGAGAGGCCTCTCTGGGTACCTACTTTATATTATTTGCAAGGACCGCAAATGACCTCGTTTTGCAATAATTTTCGCGAATGCGGCAGATATTACAAAGCTACGGCCCGCTTTCCGCGTTCAAACGAATTTCTCAGTTTTTGTAACGAAGGTTTTAGAGATATATTTCGTATTTTCAACTAACGCATGAGAATTTATTTATAATTGCATGCTATGGTAAAGCATTTTGAGTGTTTCCTTATTCAAAGAAAAAATGATAGATTCTTGTATTTATTTAATTATTATTGTCAATAGAGTCTGTTTTTTATCACGCTAAACTTAACCGGGTAGCAGACATCTGCTTACTAAAGTCATTTTGTATAAAATAATTTATAATTTGTTTCTGTTTGGAGTTTCTATGTCAATTCAACTATTTTAAGGTCTCAGTGCCATTTCAATCATTAGCTATGGAGTTTTGAAGTATCGATTAAGTGTCAGAAAATAAGACAAGACGCTATAAAATGTTGCCACTTTCAATGGTTCAAGTGTAAAAATACTCTGTGACGACCCATACGAAAATCGAACAGTAAAACTGGTTAATTATTAAAAACATGTTTATAAGTGATCGAATCACTTTCATATTTCATCTATTTGTATCAAGGTGTCCAGATAGTCGAACATAATTGATGATTAAATCAAATTAAATATCGCACGTAGGCAGTCTGCAGTGGTAGGACTGGTAGGTGCCGGTTGCCGAACTCTGAACACTGATTCTGGTTCGGAGTCTCTACTTACAACATTACATTATTTCCGTATCAGTTGACTACATTTAATGTTGAATCGAATGACAGAAGTAGATCATGGATTCAATCAATTTTGGACATTGGATCGTGTCCATTATTTTTTAAATTTCCCATCTTTATAGGCATTATGACTTTTTACATGTTTCATTGTAGCTTGTTATATCCATACCATCATTTTTTCGTAGCTTGTTTTGAGCATGGAATCATTTTCTCATATCTATCTCTCCCTCGGAAGACGTGGACCTCACAAAACCGGATCCGGTGCGGCCACAGCCGTTGTGCGTATATGCCGCATAAATTGGGCCTAAAGGATTCTGAATTGTGAGAATGTGGACATATTCAACAAATAACATATCTTAGAAGAATGTCCCCTTCATCAGTTTCTCTGTGGTACATCCGTGCTGAACCAAGTGACTCCCGATGCCGTCGACTGGCTGAATAACCTCAGCTTCCCACTTTGACCTCAAACCAACCCTCCTCCACCACACGAAGAAGAATAAGTTGTATCTAGATTGTTCTATCCATAAAATCGTCTTCTGTCCTGTTACGGGTATGTCCATGCAATCAATTTGTTGTATCCTTAAATTTATGTTCTAGTTTGTTCTGTCCATGCAATCATTTTGTTGTAACTTTTTTCTATCTATACAATCATTTTGTTGTAGCTTGTTCTGTCTATACAATCATTTTGTTGTAGCTTGTTCTGTCTGTACAATCATTTTGTTGTAGCTTGTTCTGTCTATACAATCATATTTCTATAGTGTGTTATATTCATACAATCATTTTCAGTAGCTTGTTTTGTCCACGCAATGATTTTGTTGTAGCTTGTCCTCTTCACACAATCAGTTCGCTGTAACTTTTTTTCCATCTATGCAATCATTTTGTTGTAGCTTATTTAGTCCATAATAATTGCACTGTAAAATGTTCTATGTTTATTCAGATTATTATCAATAAAATTTCATAATTTCGTGCGTCGAATGAAATATACTAAGAATCGTAATATCAACATCTGCATTAATAAGATTAAAAAATACCTTACTTCTTTAGATTCTTATCAGACATTTATTGAATGTCTACACTCGTTTTTAATAGTAGCTAGCTAAAATAAATATCTCACTACACCAACCCAAAAACTTTTTCAATGACTAAATAAAGCCTTTTAGTTATTATAATGATAAAATTTATCCTAATATAATTCACAGGGAATTTGAAAGAGCTAATATTTTTAGAATAATCAGTGCTAGTGAGAATAGCATTATTGTAAGCATCGTATTTAATTACTTAACTGAAACAATGTTTAAAAAAACGCCCTTAACGGAGGAGGTTATACTATCCAGTTTACTTTAAATTCCATTAGATTTGAAATAAATAGAGATGTTAACAAAATATTTTACAAATTGTGGGTGTGATTTTGTTGTTTTTGGCATAAATAAAACTAATTAACATCGGCTTGTTTTTAATACGTGTAACGAAAATATTTTTATCGCATGTCTACATGCGGCACTATATTTTTCTTCTATATTTCACTATATTGTTATGATTACTTCTGGTTTAATTTGTTGTAATAGCTTAAGTTTTATTGATAAGAACACGAGTTTCTATCTCATTACATTGTACTTTTCAGGCAGCAACTTTTACAAAATTCTAGCAATCGAAATTGTCAGCGGGCCATGTCAGAAGTCGGAATAACAGAAGAGAATGTATGAGGCGTTGTATGAATGAGAATGAAGCAAGTGTATGCCAAGATCGAGTTGTTTAGCGGTCCGTCCTCTATGCCTACCCCTGCGGGGAAACGGCGTGATTAGTTAGTTAGTTAGAGTTCATTCGAATCGGAATCATCTTACTTGCGCGTCACTCTTCTTACAGTAAATTAGAATACGTAAATTAGTGCTCTGTTCATGTAGGCACCTTTGATAGTATGTATGCGTACTCTTGACGGAATACATACCAACTGGGATATAGTGTGTCTGTGTATTGTGTATGTATACGATAGTATGTAAGTTTTATCTGATATCGCCGGTGACAAGGCCGTCATCAAAGCTTCGAAAGGTAACGCGAAGCCGGTATCATCCTAGCCACGTTTTTTGCGCCGTTTTCAAGGCATTAATTTGAGTGAATTCGGAACAATAGACATTGAATAATCTCAACGATTGCAAACTGCCGACACAGTATAACTACACAGAGTCACGTGCAGATGTTACGTTGTATTCCCAGAACTCGACGGATTCAGATTAAATCTTCGTTAGATCGACGTGCACGCGGAATGATTTGTGTCAAAATCGAAATTTGTATGTCAGGGCCAAGAAGAGCATATTGATCAAGTGAGTACCTACCCTGTTTTTTTTAGATGAAACATCATGACCTACAATTTATTTAAACTAACCAACTAACAGTACCTACTCCACCCATACAAGAGCATATCTGACTATATAAACACAGCCATAATTAAATTACGTCCGCGTGGAAAAACAAAACTTTCTCGGTGTAATTATTTATAATTACTTTCAACAATAGTATGTTTTATGTTCAAAAAATAGTAAATTTATTTATCTTAAAAAACTTACTGAAAATGGCAATTTGACATTTATATCGCCACCCACATATTTTCTAGGGCAGTTTTCTCATTTCTTCATTAATATCGAAAATTCTTCGATTAACTACTTTTCACTAGTAAATAAACTTGTTGGTTTAAGCCAGATGGTACTTACTTTATCTGCCTCCCACGTCAAAGGGTATATATTATTTTGCTGTATTCTGAGATTATTTCTGAAGGGGCAAGCCCTTCGCCAGCTTATTCCTGTTTCAATCGACTCAAGCAGTTAGACGTATAACTAACACAGCCTCTCAGAAGCGATCTGTCTATAAAAGAAAGTATTGAAATGTACGCTATAAATACGTAATAATTTAAAATCGTACATCACTTATATAAATATTATACATTTAGACCTGAACAGTTAAAGAGTGTTGAAATCATAGAATAAAGAATACACACTAGAAATGCCTTCCATGTAGATTTGGATGCAAGCCGGTGTGCATATGACTTTTGGTTCTAGCCCCGAGAGAGCCAATGAGGATACAGCGCTCTCTCTCTCTCTTGCATTGCCTGCGTTATATATTGTCATTCCATTTGATCGAAATTAAATGATGATTAAATAATCTTTGTATTAGAAATTTTTAAGCCCGAGTTCCAGACTTTTTGATCCTAAAACACACCCACATCAAATTTCTTGTGTTCTTTATCTTATACCTGAAACCATACATATAAAACCTGAAATATACACCAACGTAGGGAGTGATAGATGCTTTCAGTATCGCCCCGGTGAAAGATCACAATTCAGAATTGAAACATCACTTGAAATCGCTTTTGCCGTGTTTGATGACCAGATCTGAATAACTAACAGACCCCAATTGGGGATGCCATAGTCCCACTGGCTTCAGAGAATCGGAATCAGTTGGAAATCTTGTGCGGTATTCATATAAAAAAGGATCTAAACCTTTTTCCGCCCTTCTCTCCAGTGATTTTCAAAGTTGCTTGCCGCTCAGACACTCACCGGTCTCCCCTGCTGCCCGCCACTTTGAATCCTGCGAAATCTCTGCTAATAACCAGTGGAGGTTTTCTCTAATGATCGTTGTGCAGTTCTCCCAAAGGAAAACTACGGTGAACAAGACTCACTTAGATTATAATATTACTGCAGTTTGAACATCGCACCACAACTCCGTATTAATAAAATCCACCTATGGGAATACAGCCTGGAGTTACGTGCGAATCCCAGAACGCACATATGAAGCTAAAAAACATATGAGATATTTCCTACATCAACATAAATATGGTTTCGAACCGTGACTGTGCGCAGCGATAAAGCAAAAAAAAAACTGTTTTTTTTCTTATTTTCTGTTTTTCTATTTCATTGTGCTAATGCTATTAATATTATTTCAGCATTTAAAAGTTTTTGTTATTTCTAATTTTGAAGCATTTAATTTATTGTGGAATTCCCTTTTAATGTGACTTTTTGCATTAAAAGCCTTTTTAGATGGAAAAATAAATCCTGTCACAATTGCATGAACTTTTGCGATTGTCGTATTGCCTAATTCTTGTGGTTGTCTTAAAATAATATTATATTTAATACCCACCTCTCCACACCAACGTTTGAAATGACGTGACTCCAAAATATTTTTATTGTTTATATACGTATTTAATTAAATAAATAGCATTGGGTGAAGAAGAAAAACTGCTCACAGAAAGCGGAAATTCTTTTTAAATTTAAAAAATCGTTTTAATGTTGAACTCCCAATGATTTAGACCACGAATCGCCACTGCTAATAACAAATAGTTATACATGTAAATATCCTGAGGTATTGTTTGAGTTATTATACCACCGCTTCTGATCTTTAGGCAGGTATTAAGTAATTTTTCTTCAGGTAATGCTATTTAGCACCGTTTTTTTTTTCATGGCGGCTATCTCCCGTCATACTCGTATATGGAGTTGTTTTGTAATCCAAATTATGGAGACTGATTCAATAATGAATAATCGATTACGTGTGGTTTTATCAGACCGAGGAGGTGGCACGGCTCACTCTTGACCTGGCTGACTCAACCGTCCCGACTTTCACAATAGCCGAAAGACGAGTCGGCGGATGTTGGGCTTCCGTAGCGGGGACGGGGTGCGCATAGTAATGAACAATACTGGCAACCTGGCAACACTAGGGGAAGTCCTGAGTCCTGATATTGTCTGTTACTTTAATCGCGCCGTGGAAGTATTGGGAACCACGTGAAAACGTAACAAGTGGATAGAGAAGCCGCGCTAAGCGCTAATATTAACCACTTGTTGAATAGCGAACGATTTTTTTTTCGTGCAGATACCATACAGATCGTCTTTCCATATGAATTCGGTATGAAAAATATGACTATTTTGGTCCAGTTTGGCGGGCAATATTTGACAGATGTCATTGTTATACGTTTTATGTGGAAATGTTACGTGTTTGTTCTGGAAACATTTTAAATGTTGTTAAAAAGATTATAGGTAGATTAGACTGTGTTTATTACTGATTGTGAACGTGTGTTTCTGTTCAGTATTGTGAATTTCCGCATATGTTTTGTGACAGATACTTCCATTGATCTATGAGTATGGTAAAAATCTATGAGTATGGTAAAGATCTATGAGTATGGTAAAGATCTATGAGTATGGTAAAGATCTATGAGTATGGTAAAGATCTATGAGTATGGTAAAGATCTATGAGTATGGTAAAGATCTATGAGTATGGTAAAGATACCGTCCCAGAATGTTATTTCCACTATAATATCAACTATATCTTCAAATCTGTATGAAATCGTAGGTGTGATCATATGGAGATCGGTTTGGAAATAAAAAAAAACTTATCGCGTTTCTAGAAGTGGAAATGCTACGACTTATGTGGTAGAGCAATAAACACAGAGGCACGGGGTTCGCAGGTTTGAAACCCGAAGTGGGCAAAATATACCTTATTGAAATAAATTTATAAACTGTATGATATATAGTGATGCAAATATTTTCACCTCGGTTCCAAGTGGGGGAATATTCTCAGTATATCGTCGTGAGAGTTCATCATTCATAAACAAAACATAACATAATGAACAGGCACTTTCCAACCTTCATCCAGCATCACAGGGTTCCCAAAAGTGGAATGCCATAGTTTCATTGCGCGGTATCAGATTAAATTAAAATTCATATCATTAAAAGATTTCTGAGAAAAGGCACACCTTTTTACCAAGGTTGTCTACAGTCACCGATTGCAAATGAAAGTAAATAATTACTGTCGCGATGATGGAATTAAAATGGATGTCTCTCGAAGTCTCGAACGTCATCTCGCGTCTGACCTTTTCCAAGGCGAGAGAAAACGGGAGGTAATTGTATAGTCCCAACCACCTCGTGGGCGGTGTGCACCTAGTAGCTGGCAGCTATGTACGAGTATACCATATACATTTGAATAAGCCGGTAAGCATGCAGATGGTACAACACAGTTCCACATTACCCAGTAGTCGGTAATAAGTAATAAGGTGTGCGTTACCTCGGGCGCCCGGCCGCCCGGCCGCCGCAATGAGTGCAGAAAGCAGAAAAAGCGTTAAACGCAACAAGTTGGTAGCAGTAAGTAGAATGTGCTCCCTGCGGGTAATTCGGTAATTGTGCCGCTCCGCCCACCGCGCTCCTGATAATAGTTTTGGCAAGGCTAACAGGAATTGGTTAGTGGTGAAAGATGTTACTTTTTTCACTTGCGTGTATTTAAAAAAACTTCGTCTTCAATTATCATTTCGGAACACATTCTAGCACGTAGGTAATGTTGTGTTTCTTTGTATGTATGCCTTGATCACCCCGCAGACGCAGAAATAGTAGCTACTTCCTTCCATATCTAAATCTATGGAGAAATAGTAGCTTCTTCCTTCTATATCCAAATCTATCTAAAAATAGTAGCTTCTTCCTTCTATTTCTAAATCTATGGAGAAATAGTAGATTTTTCCTTCTATATCCAAATCTATCTAAAAATAGTAGCTTCTTCCTTCTATATCTAAATCTATGGAGAAATAGTAGATTCTTCCTTCTATATCCAAATCTATCTAAAAATATTAGCTTCTTCCTTCTATATCTAAATCTATGGAGAAATAGTAGATTCTTCCTTCTATATCCAAATCTATCTAAAAATAGTAGCTTCTTCCTTCTATATCTAAATCTATGGAGAAATAGTAGATTCTTCCTTCTATATCCAAATCTATCTAAAAATAGTAGTTTCTTCCTTCTATATCTAAATCTATGGAGAAATAGTAGATTCTTCCTTCTATATCCAAATCTATCTAAAAATAGTAGCTTCTTCCTTCTATATCTACATCTATCTAAAATAGTAGATTCTTCTTTCTATATCTAAATCTATCTAGAAATAGTAGCTTCTTCCTTTTAAATCTAATCACCAAAATATGAATTTATTCTTATCCTTTTCTTGCTTGCATAGATAAATATAGAAAAACAATATCTCTTTTCTCGGTTAAGCTAAGATATTCCCCCATACAAAATAGTTTGCGTCACTTTACTGCCACTGAGAACTCTGGGTAGAGATTACAACGAACCTATGAGCGGTATACTTATAGACCATAGAATAAAGAAGAACACAAGAAATGCGGTGTGGGCGAGTTTCGTGATCCAAAAGTCTGTCCATTCGGGCCAAAATTTGTAATACAAATAATTATTTCACCATCATTTCATTTCGATCAAATGGAATGGCAATATACAACGCAGGTAGTGTAAATGAGACAGAGCTCTCTATTTGCATTGGCTCTCTCGGGGCGAGAACCAAAATGTACTAAGTCAAAGGCACACCGGCTTCCATTTAAATCTACATGGAAGGCACTTCTTGTGTGTATTATTTATTCTATGGTATATAGACACTGCTGATAGATCGAACAATCGCGTACGTTCAACTTTGGCTATAACCTACCTACCCAGTATTTTAATATATGTAACATGCCTTTATTACCCACCTATTGCGCTTAAACTAGCTACTTACATAGTATCTACCTTCTCACTTCTTTTATACTTATGTTATTATATTATGCACTAAACTACTTCTTACACTCTTTTGTACAACCTGCTGTTATAATGTAACCACAGGATAAACTATTATTCATTGTGATAATTACGCTGTAGCTACATACTGTTATATTGTATCTACTTACTTGTTTTACACCTATTTATTATTTTATGTGTACATTATTGTATTACCTTGTAAAACTATGTGATAAATGTATCAACATGTAAAAGCCTTCTAGGCGTGAATAAATAAATAAATGTAGTTTTTACAATGATAGGATAATAAACACATGAACAATTTATCTTTTCTTTGCAGTCATACGTTTTACCGCAATGCTGAGCGTGAAGATGACAGCATTTTAATAATTGAAATGAGCAGTCAGTTCCATTGAGTCTATTATCTATTTATATTTCTGGTCCATTCTCAATCGGACCAGACGTGTCCAAACAAGTTATTCTTTCCGACCCGTTTGCTGGAAAAAACTGTCCCGCGGAAACCTGTTGTTCTTGTTCAGGCCTGGTCAGCTGTTGGCTTCTGATAAGCGATAGATAAGCTATCAGGCGGGCCCCGCACCCTTCCCCCCACTCCACGGTGGGTGGCAGATTAGGCGGGATTGTTGCCCGATGGAGCGAGAAGCGACCCACTTCTTGCGACCTTGCGGCGTGACGTGTAGCGATTCCTTGCCCAATATACTTTTAAATGTGAATACCACATAAGATTCCTAACTGCTCTCAACTGTTTGAAACAAGTGGGACTGTGTCATATACTCGTACGTATATAATTATATATAAATGGTAAACTTTTCTGAGCGCCGTTTAGTGACTTAAATCACCTCAAGGGCGCTCTACATTTGTTAAAGTTTGGAGCCCCTTTAAAATAGATATATTATTAGACCTTTCAAAGTTGATTTCTGACCTCAAACTAAATGGAAGGTCAAGAATGTGGGCCCAGTACATTGAAAGCTCTGTCCCCAAAGGGTTCAACCAGTCTGTTCGATGCATCAAACTTGGCGGACCTGAGCGTGAGTTGCCTCTGAGTAAGATTGTCCTTCACGCAGAGATCAGTCAAGTATGATGGTGTCAGCTCGTTTAGTACCTTATATACCTTAAGAGAAATGTTAAGCTCAACTATTTCATCCCCTTTTGGGGCATCTTGTGAGGCTCGAGGTAGCGGGGAAGGAAATGAGATGGGAAGAGAAAAGTGAGAATTACATGACTATTCTGGTCCGGTCACCAAACACGAAATTTCTCTATTATACCTGCCTTTTCCGCTTCTAGTTCCCTCCCGCCCGGTAGACATCTCGCTTAGCGCCTTTTCCCAGTGATGGTGCTTACTGCATTCCCGCTTACTTGCCAAATATTAATCTTAAACCCAATACAAAAAAGAGTAAATGGAATTTTATAAACTAACCATTTTTATTCTACAGTATTTCCTAAATATGAGGTTTAGATTAAATTAAAAACTTTTTTTACACTTACGCACAGGAAAATATTTTCCCTCGGGGCCTGTGTCATCTGGAGGGCCTCTTTGAGGAAAGGAAGGGTGAAGCTGGGTCTTGAAGAGACCTACGTTATAGGAAGAAGGAAACACAGAGGCAGGCAAATCATTCCACAGCCGAGCTGATGAACTCAAGAACGAGTCGTAAAAACGACCTGTTCTAATGTAACAAATGTCAACTTTGTACATATATTGGTCGCGCGTTGGGCGTGTTTCCTGACTGTGTAGTTGCTGACTGCTAGTCCCTCGGACCATTTTCAATTGAAATACCGGTAAAACAAGGATAGCAGTCCCACCTCACGCCTGTGTTACAAAGATTACAATCAGGGGAATCTATCAAACGGGCCGAGCAAAACCTCTGAACTTGGAATTGATTGAAATGTCCATATTGACTGAAAATGTCAGCAATATCTGTACCACATATTATTGTAAGAACGCATTTAATAACTCTACTTTGGGGGTACGTTTATTCCAATTAATCCATTTTAATTTAATTAATTCAATTTGAAATGTCGCAGAAGAGCGTCGATCCAAATAACGAACTGCAAAAGAACAATGTTTTACAGCTACACGCGCTAGCGTATAGTTGTTAGAATTACATCAATATTTATCTATTAATCGTCAAACTTTCAGACAGTGTTAACTTTGAAAGTCTACATGATCATTACGTTTTCCAAAAAAATATATATTATAAAGAGTATACATTTGAATGAAATCTCGTCGATAATATGTTTTGTTGCCTTCAGATATAAAAAAAAGTTAGTAACGATTTATTTGTTTGTTTGTTTCAGATTCCGAAACATTACGAAGAAAAAATAATCGTTTACCCTGAAAACTTTTCGTGAAGCAAATTTTCTATGTAAGTGCCTATCTAACTATAATTTTTTAAGAGCTAAAAAAATCAATACTTATACCTAGTACTTTAAGTGATTCAATTTGGTCCATGGAAGCAACGATCGCGTAGTATTTGAATAGCAAGTTTACTCAAGTAAAACAACCCACACACATTTCATGGAAATTTTAGAATAACGTCAGTATAATAGGCATTATTTCGCTCTGACGCATTAACAATTCACAATACATTCCTTAAACTCCTTGAAAACGTACACGCAAATCGTTTTCTACAGCAACAAATAACGTCATGGTTTTCTGAAAACTGACTGAAAACAATTATTTTTTTTTTTTATTTCCGAGAAATTTCCTGAGCTAATACTTTTGAAAACCGACCTACCGTTTATACGATATGTATTCTCATCAGGCTCACAATAAGAAATATAATTTAATATTACATTATTCGCACAACCGTTTTGAATAACTTTCACCAAGGTTAAGATAAATTCATTTTCACCGTTATGCGTATGTTTTCCAATGACCCCCATCTAGCGACAGTTTTTATCTTTAAAATACGACATGAACACTGCCTGGTGTAGCTTTCAGAAACTAGCGCTTGGCGCCAATACATTATTGAAATGCGCCACGGCACTTTGCCCTCTATGAGAATATTGAGAATATTAGATATACGTCCCTTCGTTGCCTCTCGTTGTAATATGAATCTACATAACTGGGGATGTGAAACTAAGTTGCTATGTTAAAAAAATAATAATGATTTTAAAAGTTAAATTGTTCACGTGGCTTAATTATAAGTGCATTGTGCATGAGTTGCTATGACATTGTGGCGTACGCTGGAATTTATTGACATTTTCTATTTTTAATAAGCGTGATTATTTCGTTTTCGTAGAAATACTGCTGTAATCACAGCTGTAGTCATGCAATGAAACATAAATAAAACACGTAGATTAGACACTGAATGTTTTATTATTCGGAGCAGAAAATGTGTCATTAATATCATTAGGTACTTGCTTTCATTGTTTTAACATTAATAGATTGATAGAGTGGGTACTGCCAAGGTGCCGAGGTCGACACAGTTCGCCCACCAATAAGCCTAGCTAGAGAGTGCAATCCAGATTATCCGGATTACAAAAATTCGGAATTTAGAATATTTCGCGATCAAAATCCGTAGAAAAAAAAAGGTTTTTTCAATGTGAAATCCGAATTATCCGGATTTAATTTTTTTATTAAATAATAAATTTGCAACGTAATGTCATATGAAATGAAAGCGTTCAACAGACTGCTAGGCATGTAATATTTATTAGGTATATTATGTAGATATTTCTGACATATGGATAAGTAAATTTGTAATAATAAAGTTGACCAAATGTTCGTATTATGCACAGATATAAGATTTAGTACAAAGAAGTGTGCTTATTATTTTTAGACAAAAAAAAAGGAAAAAATAGTGTTAAATTTAAGAAAGAGAAAGAATATGAATAAGGAATAGAAAAAATATTGTTTTGTCTGAAACTAAATATGTGTATAGGAATACGAAGAGAATGCACCTTCTTAGCATGTTTTTTCAACATGTAAAAAAGGTTTTTAAAGTTTTTTTTTAGGTTATCGAATTAGAAATTTTTACTTTTAAAAAATTAAGAATTTTTCTGAATATCCATCTTTTGAATTTCACGAAATCCGAAAAACCGAATTTTCCGAAACGTCTCCGGATTTGCAATCTCTATGTCTAGCTACCTACATTACTCTTGTTCTTTGCTCATCTCGGCTGGAAGATCTTTCAATTTTCGACACCCTATTTCGTCGTCATTAATAGTATATGATTAAATAGATGATTCGACTTATCGCAGTTAGCAACTACAGAGAGTTGAGTTAAAATCGCTCTTCAGTACACCAATAAAGCGTGCGCTCACTTCAACGACTAGCTTGGCTCTCGAGATCCATTAATAATTATTATTGTTTTAATATAATAACAAATCTTGCTCAGAATATTAGTAACATAATATTATTGCCTTATCGGCCATTTGTTATGCATTTTACGCATTGCCACGTGTTGAACCTCACTCACGATTATAAGCAAATATTCTGATATACTTTATCATACTACATTACATTATATATTATAACGTTCGTTAGTATTATTTTTACATAGGCAATGCTAAAATAATTAAAGTATTTAATAAGTAAACATACTTCATAATAATAATAAAAATGTTTTATTATCGTTTTTGTAACAAATGTAAAAAATAATGATATTCTCACTGGGATTTCCCGTGCTGAGGATTTCATTTAAAAATACGAAATTAAATTATATTAAATTGATGTGATTGGTTGAAAAAAAGTAATTGTAAGGTGGTGTATTTTAAGTGCAGTTGAGTGGTTTCGGTGTTAGTTTGTAGTTAGTGTTAATATATTTTCTATCTCAGATCACCCTATGTAACGTATCCAGTATTTTATTTGATTTTTAAATGTATTATTGTTGTTGTGATTTTTGAAGGCGAGTGGGATTTTGTTGTAGAGTTTAGTACCACAGTATAAGAAGCTTTTTTGTCGAAATGTTGTGCTTGTGGTGCCTTGTTGGATGTGTTTTTGACTTTGAGATCTAATGTTTCTAATATGTGTAATATACAGTAAGCAACTTCTTAGTAGTGGTGTGTGAAAATTTTCCGGACTAAACTAAAAATGTTTTTATACCCGCAAAGATTTTAAAATATTTTCCTATTTGTATTTTTTTTTAAACTGGCTGTAGATTAATATTTCTTGAAGAAGGTCGCTTTGATAAGTTTTTTGGTTCCTATGCATCAGTTTGTTAAGTTTAGGCGACGTTAGATAGATTTCAGTACCTACCAAAAACACTTTCAGGGAAATATATTCAGCCGAAACCCCACCGTTATGGAAAAATTGATTAAAAAGCCACAGTACGCCTCTCTGCTTGTCGGAATACATTAATTTAGCTTTAAAGATTTTCTTTGTACGAACTCATGAAGGTAGTTTCCTATGGTCCTACTACCTAGAGGTCCGTTGTAATATCTCTTTCTACACTATTCTAAAGCGTCATTTTTGAGAAAGAGGGATAGTCTAAAACGGAGCTATCAGCGGTATGTGTTTATGATATCTCTACACATCTTATCAATTTCTTTTTAGATTCCTTTGTTTTCCTATCTTGTCCCCCATCACTGTGGCTTTAACTCGCTGATAAGTGTCGGGACGATACACCATTCTGCCTATAAAGTTGTGGATAACGGCTGGCATTAGCGTCACATTGCTATCAGGTTATTCCATTCAGCTGGTAACTGGTAACTGGCCTGGTTAACAATTAGAACTGATAAAGCATTCCGCAGTAGAGATAAGTGGAGAGAGCGAAAAGGAGGGGGGAAGAATGAATTCCTTTGCCAACTTCTCGCATACTTTTACATACATATCAAACAATTTTTGAGTTCTTCCGCTGAGAGTTACGTTGTAGGCTTTCTTTTTGTTACACGCGTCGTTTATGAAGGGGATAGATTCCGTACAACCATAGAATAAAGAAGAACACAAGAGATGCGATGTGGGTGTATTTCATATTCCAAAAGTCTGGCATTCGGGCCTTAAAATTTCTAATAACAAAATATTTCATTGCGATCAAATGGAATGGAATGGAATACAATGCAGGCAGTGCAAGAGAGACGGAGCGCTGTGTTTTCTGTATTTTCATCGGCTCTCTCGGGGCTAGAACCAAAGGTACTACGTCAAAGGCACTCCGGCTTCCATTTAAATGTACATGGAAGACACTTCTTGATATATATAAATGTTACCACGGAGTTGTGAACGAAACGCCTATATGTCCGATTATTATCCTATCATAGATACCTTGCATCTTCTAATTTTAATAGCATTTTAACTAATCAATTAAAGACTGATAGGGATATTGAAAGAAGGGTGAATGCAGGAAACTCCATTAATGGAGGACTGAACGCGGTTGGCGCTAACAAAAAGTTGTCCAAAGAAGCGAAGCTAGCAGTCCACAATGGAGTGCTGATACCAACCCTGATGTATGGCAGTGAGGCATGGAAATGGCAGAAGAAGGATGAAAGTAAACTGAATGCCGTAGAAATGAGATCTCTGAGGCGAATGTGTGGTAAAACCACGTATGATCGTGTGAAAAATATTGAAATTCGTAAAGAATGCAAGGCTGATGTAAGCGTAATGAGTAAGATTAAGAAAGGGACGCTTAGATGGTTTGGGCATGTGGAGCGAATGAACGAAGAAAGGAGTGTAAGAAGAATGTATGACGCGAATGTGAATGGAAGAAGAAGCCGAGGACGTCCGAGGAAGACATGGCATGATCAAGTGAATCAAATACTTGAGTCGGGCCATGTCAGAAGTCGGAATAATAGAAGAGAATGTATGAGACGATGTATGAATGTGAATGAAGCAAGAAGTGTATGCCAAGATCGAGTTGTTTGGCGGTCCGTCCTCTCTGCCTACCCCTGCGGGGAAACGGCGTGATGGTTAGTTAGTTAGTTAGTTAGTTTAATTCCGTTGATGTCGATGGCCAACGTCCGATTCCGTGTGTTTATTATACATATTCATTATTTAAAGAGGCTTTGTGTAGCCCTAAAGTAGTTAACCTTTTCGGAAGAAGAGCGTTTTATTTGTTTATACCGTTATCAGTAGAAATTTGTGATTTACCTGGTGGTTATCTCAAAAGCTACGTATGCTATGTAGGTTACTAAAATCTTTTAAAAATCTCAGTTTCAATTCTATGGTTTTAGACCCAGTGTTTTCATAAAGATCATATCAGAATATTTTCACTGCATTATGTTATGTCTAAAAGCCAGACGGGCATAACCATTAAATAATTAAATGCTTTGGCATAAAGATAATAAATAAGCCTCACTTCAATATTTGACATTTGAGTGACCCTTTCACGACCCTCGGCGTCTGATAAAAACCGGTCCAATTCTTTCCTCAACCGCCAGTTCTAGTGGTGATAAACTTTAATGTCTCATTCTGGTTACCCTTTGTTAAGTCTGGTCATGGTTATGTACACTACCACTTACCTGTTACCATGTACAGTACATATATTCGTCTCCGGGTCCAGTAGAACCACTTGTCTGTAGTGTGTATCCTGTATCTGCTAACCCCCTTCGAGTGAATAAGAGATTTTTTCTGGTTCGTTGGAGCGAACTTCATTAAAAATACATAATTGATTAATCTGTGTGTATAACGGCGTTAAACTCTTCATTAAAAAGTATATACAGACGATTTAAGAGCCAATTATAACTGGTCGTATTATTAATTACACGGTCATCCGTTATAATTATTACGCTCTTCCACCTCTTTCATCTTGAAAGTCTCAAGTTTCTCCATTATTACACTTTTCCATAATGTGGTTTATAATTTTTTATCCATCAAAAAAGACTTGGCTGATTCTTGGTGGCTCTCGCCTGTCCGAAGCGTGCTTTTTGACCTAAAGATATTTCTCTATTTCTTTTTTCGGTCAATCAAGGACTTCACTCTATGATATTGTAGTTCCAATGGTCATCTGGTGCAACGTTCCCGGCACAATCCAATTTGAGTATTGAGATTATGATGGAAATGGTAATGCCGGCAATCTTTGTTTTGCTCCTAATCCAATCCCAATTAGTCTTTCTACTTCTCGGTTGCAAGGAGATATATATATCTAGCATGACTCAATCCGTGACCCTTTGTATGGTGGCCATTTTTGTCACAACATTCTTGATAAAAGTCCATGTTTGCGCTCCAAATACTGGTATGTACTGGTAGAATGAATATCATTTTTCTTCTTCTAAAACATACTATTACAATCAATACGGTGATCATCGTATTGACTGTATACTTTATGTATTTTAACATGCAATACACAATAGTTCTGAACTTGGTTGCTCTGCAAGATCAGGAAATGACCATAATATTATGCATTTTCTTGTTTGTTCTGTATACAAATCTACAGTTTTATTTCGAGCTTAATGAAATTTTGCATACTTCACCTTCGAAACAAGAGGAAGGCCACTGTCTACATGAGATTTTGAAAAACCACCCCCTTCCATCTCTCCCCTTTCCCACCCCTTAAAGTAGAATTCTGGTACTACTTAATGAAATTTTGCACACATGATGTTCAAAATAAGAGGACTATTAATTGGGTAGGGGTAACACATCACTACCTTAAAACTTTACTTCAAACCATTCTTATCCCCGGGCAACGTCGGGTACTTCAGCAAGTATAATGTAAACCTGACATGCCAACACTCATCAGTGTCATCACTATTTTCAATTACTCAAATACACGAGTGATAACTTATCACGTGAATATAATACAGTCACATTGTCATACAGTAAATCGTCAAAATTATTATATGTACCATATTATTATGAAAGACCGGCCTCACTTTAGTTTTACGACTATCATCGTGCGTGTTTAGGAAGCGTGAGAATCGATAGGTCGCGGTGTTCTTAGCGTTCGGGGCTTTATTGCACCTAAACTCTAAACTAATCTTTATTTCATATTCACTTCCTCTTCCAATTTCTCGAGTCTAATTCAAGTCTTTTTGACTTCTTGTTCATTCGAAAATATGGATGTAGAATCTCAGCTATCTTTTCTTCCTCTTTGTTGATTTTTGCCATCATATCGCGCTGTAATCATGGGTAAATACAACATTTAAACAATTCAACGACATGCTGCAGGTCGTAACGTGGTTAATATAATTAACTCCAAACTACGTTCCCTCTTGATACCTACAAATAGGAAGCACGATGAACGCACGTCCGTTGAAATTTGAAATAGCAATTCGATCCAAAGGTTAAAACTTTTTTAAAGATTACCTATGTACATACCTACCTACCAGTGGCGTGCAGTTGACTTTAGACTGTAAGCTTTCTTTTCGTGACCACATCAATAACGTAACTAATAAATCACTAAAACTTCATGGCCTCACCAATAGAATTGCCCGTGACTTTAAGAATATAAATACCCTAAAAACTCTCTACTGCTCACTAGTTAGTCCTCATCTTGAATATGCAAGTGTCATTCGGTCTCCTTTCTATGCTGTTCATATTCATCATATTGAATCTGTACAACATCGCTTCTTACCTGGAATTGCATGGAGATTAGGGAGAGAATGAGGCGATTACCCCTGTGTTGAAATTGAACAAACCTTAAACATTTCTACATTAGAAAAGCGTTAGAAAGACTTATTAAAAAATAATTAATTGTATTATTTACTCACCTTCTTTGTTGCAACTCATTCAGTTCAACATTCCTTGCAGTAGACTCAGAAACAATGAATTGCTTTTCCTCAATAAACACTCTACTAATTATGGGTACCATTCTCCACTGTCCAGAATGTCGAGATTTGATAACTCAAGCCAGGGCCTTGAAATTTTTGGTAGCAGTCTGAATGACTTTTGTGGGGCTTTACGAAATTAGAACTAGAAGATTATCATTTAGAATGTCTAAAATCATGGACAATACTAAAACCATGTTCAGACTTTGACTTGAATGTTTCTCAAATATATATTTTTGTCCTCTTTTTGTCATTGCTTCATTCTTGTATTATGTATGTGTTGTTCTTTGTCTGTAGCTCTTGTTTATTTCATTTCGTGTTATGTACGTGTATTTTGTGTAATTGGACATTGGTCCGTAAATAAATAAATAAAGGGTGAAAAGCTGGGCCTACCCCAAGAAAAACTAACCACAAACTTATAAGAGAAAAAGATATATTTTTGATGAAAGGGTGTTTTTTTCGTAAATTTGGTGTCAGTTTGCCACAACAATCCGTAGAATATGATAATAAATGGCCACTTTCAAATATTCAATATATTCGTACTACATACTGCCTACCTGTGGTAATAGAGCAATACACGCCACTGCTACCTACCTACCAAATTCTATGTTCTCCTTTTACATTACGAGCTGCCTTCGCATGATTGGACCTTGTCCTCAATACCATCAATATAGAAAACTGTATATTTTATAGCATGTCTAAAGTTTAAAAGCAAGACCAATCATCGTAACTGCCATCTCATATCTCGTATTCTGAAAACTAATTCGATCGTTTTCTTTGTTTACAGGCGATAAATTCTCGTGAGAAGATTTTTACCAGGAAAACAAGCTCTTGGAAGTTTTTGGACAATTGGACTTTTTGGCGCATCGACATCGCATCGACAATGCTTTTGCCGACACGCAATTGTTTCTTGGATTACTATTGGCTGTGGAGTAGCTGCATTCGGTCAGTATGCCCTCCGCGGTGAAGTCTCCCGCCCGTTCTTTGACTCTGGCACAAATAGCGACACGGGATGGAGGCCTGTCGAAAATCGGCGAGGCGAACGCATCTGCTGCACTCTCGCGGCCGAGCTCCCTCGGATAGTCTCGTGGAGTGTGTGTTGCCCCCCTTTTCTAGTATCAATGGTTTCATTTTTAAAGCTTTTTGCTCCTTTTTGGCAGATATTCACGATCCTATATAAAAATTATTTCAAACATTGAACTCGGCGAGCGCTAAGATGCCGTGGTAAGTAAAAACATAGTGTCTTCCTTCAGAGTCTCGAGGAAGATAGTGTGTTTTTACTTACCAGTAAAGTAAACCGTGGTAAGTAAAAACATAGTGTCTTCCTTCAGAGTCTCGAGGAAGATAGTGTGTTTTTACTTACCACGGCAGCATAGCGTTCCCTGTGTTTAATTTTTGAAATTATTTATTATTATTTTTTACTTAACACGGCAGTATGGTCCTGCCACCGACACCTCCGTTGTAAGTTTTAACTTCTCTTTTATTACATAAATCTATCGGCGATACCTTTACCTTTTCTATTGTGTATAACATCGTCGTAAATATTGCAAAAAAGAATCACTCTTTCCAAAACTAACATTTGTCCAGTTGTATCGTGCTAAACTAGTTCTGAAATTCAACCCCATTTCATGTAATTATTTGCAACCATCTGAGTTAATATCTGTTTCTTCACGGACGGTCATAAATCAAATGTGCCTCACTTGCGCCGAGACAGACCTTGCACATTTTAAAATGCATGTCCCGAATTGGAGATGGCTGGTGCAACATAATGAAATGCACATGACGTTTTTGGGCCGTCTGGCTTGGGGATTTGCATACAATCTCACCAGAGATAATGGGAACCCATTATTCTTGAATGTTGCCTAAAACTATGACGCAAGGTCAGTCCATCTGCAGGCAGGTCAGGTTCCTACCCGACGGCTAACAGACAGGCACTAACTCGACATGTGTAGCTGAATTGAGAACAAATCTTTACAGTTAATGCATAATGCATCCAACAGTATCTCATGCAGTTTGGCCAACACCATCTGGGCTTTTGAGAATATGAATAATTAGATAAAGAAAATATTTTCTTTTTCTAATACATACTACAGTTCAAATACTTTACCTAAACAGTTTAGTGAAAATATCATATATGTATCAAACAATGTACGACGTCCTTTTTTTATTTTTAAAAACATGTTTAGCTTCATATCTCACGATGGAAATAGCAAATAAAACTGAAAATAGTTACGTTATCTGTAAACTTCGGTCTGAAAAAGCTGTGCGCCATTCATCGAGTTTTTTGTGAGATACCCAAATAGATTTCGTTCTTTTAAATTTAGACGATTCGAACCATCCAGAGAACGTACTATAATATTATTATGTAAATGTTCGTTGCGTAGATGGCACGTTTATCAGATTTTTAAGACTTATCACTTTGAAGGTTATGCATCGCTGTTTTATATGCTTACGCAACTGATACGTATAACTTGGTATTAGATATATTCTTTGCGTTGACGACGCGACACTGCTATTATTCTAATGATTTGTACTTTGGCTTCTACGCTCACTGTCGCACATACCTGTAATATCACGTATGTGCTACATTTTTCCACGTGCTCTTCCACCGGATTAAAAAACGGCCAATTACAATTCATCGTAATATTTCAAATACGATACCGGTCATTTACAATACCTACATTAAATACCGACCATTTACAGTACGTAAATACATGTACCTACCTAATATTTCAAATTTGAAACCGTAAAAATACAATACATACATAACATACCAAATATGAAACGGAGCAAATACAATAAACAATATTTCAGATATGAAACCCAGTCTGAAGCTTGGCAGTATCGGGAGAGTTGCACAACCCGGCCTCGTTGTGGGTTTGACGCAATTTTTGCGAATTCGCGTTTTGGCGAATACTTTGCTGCCGGTTGACTTTCTATTTGGTACATCATGACGTGGGCAATGGCGTAACGGATCTGTCTGCACGGTAATAATAATAATTATACCGATTGTTGGATGGTAGATGGCTAGATGCTGTTAGCCTTAGTCTGGTGTCTAGTACCTAGTGGTCAGCTGGGCGTTGTCCGACGGTGTCCAGTGGTCAATCTCGACGGATAATGCCTAATCTGTATGCCATCGCATACCATCATTAAATATATACAGTCGAGAAACTTCAATCTTAACTCAACGCCACGGTACCGTTCAACAACGGGGTATCTAAAATTGTGCACATTTCATCGCTGGGTATCTAAAACGTGACATATTTCATCACCTGAATACTTACTTATTTCTTCAACAGGTATCTAAATATTCGCAAAGCTCATCACCAGGATATCTAAATTTTCATATCTATTAATTTCATCATGGAGTATCTAAAAATACGCACATTTCATCACGCCTTAGAAATCTTCACCTGCTCAACTTTTCTGGAAAGACCCCGTACAATTCTTACGGTATGCTATTTAAATAAATGGGTTATTTCAAACGGTTCGGTTCCGACTTATCCAAACCCCAGCAATAATAGAGATCATTCAGAATGAGACGTAAAGTGCTCATAGTACCAAACGAGCCAGGAAACTACGGATACAGTATGGATATAAACTCCTTGATTGAGCTAGTTGGGCTACCATATCAAACGATGCATACAGATGATGCAAGTGGAAAACATCAATAATGGCTTTATGGAAAGAAACCTTAGATACCACTGGAGGCGTGTTGTGGAACCAGGAGGCCTATTTTGGTTCTTTTTAAAGAAAATTTCTAATCGCTTTTCTTAGGCTCAATAGACATTTTGGTTTCCGACTGCGATTCCGGTTACACGTCAATGACAATACATTTTTAAAAGAGTTTGCAGTTTAATTATCACAGTATTATTAAAAATTATAGATGTATCACACGTGCAGTTTATTATTACTTTACACGCGTAGCTTATTATAATTTTTTAAAATTTAAATCACCTCTATCCGACATTTCAGGCTTTTGGCATAGGTACTTTACAAATATCGCAATTTCATTAATTCAGTTCATTTAATAGCATTATTATGGGACAAATGACTGACTAATAATGTTTAAATTCCATGCTTACGATAATATTGAGTTTTTCTTTTGTCAAAGCTACGCAATTATAGATATTTTTGAAAGAATGTCGTTCAATGAATGACAGCTGTCATCCGAGAGAACCGGAATCGCAGTTAAGACTTTAAGCCTAAGGAAAAGGATAAGAAATTTTCCTTAAAAATGACCAGAATATGCCTCCGGGTGACATCCCTAAATGCTCAATTATAATCCTGGTGAAATGCTGGAGATAGCGCAATGGCAGCAACGCAGATCAAACGAATTAATTGAAAAAAATAGAGATTTTTTAATATACATATCGCTACCTTAATTAGTAAATTACCTTCCTTAATTAGTAAAGTTCATTTTGGTATCTTTACAGGAGAAACAAAAAAACTATTTATTTTTTAAACCCGTACGAATTTTTAAATTTTGAGATGCGCTTTACATACATGCAATAAAATTTTAGTTTTCTTGTAAAATAATAATAAAATATATGGTACAATTTTGAAATGCTTTGTTTTAAAATATTGAAAATTCTAGGATTCAATCGATCTACGCTATTCATTGCAAGTAAATCAACAATTTAGCAAGATACGCCATCCCAACACAAATATTTTTTGTCAAAAGATGAAAATTAAAAAAAAAAAACTGTCTATTTTTTTCCTTTGTATTCGATACTATTTCTTTTTTTTTCACACATTATTAAACAATAAAAACTAGAAAGCTTTGACTGCCCAACTGGGAACAAAAACCCGTTTTAGGGCGGTCAAATTGACAAGTTTAGCTTATCTTAATTGCCATTATACAAAATAGAATGAAAAAAAATTGTATTACCGCAGTATGGCAATAAGATACATTTAGAAAAAAAAGTGTAATAAATTATATAGAGATATAAAGAATAGTACAGAAAAAACATATTAAAAACACATTATCGTGTATTCCGTCCAGCAAGTATAAAAAGCAACTTTAGTAAATTGTTTACCACCATATGTTTGTCCCTTTCCATTCTTTGGTTAGGGCCTTCAACCCAGTTAAGATGCCCTCCCAAAGAGCACAAACAATGCAACACAAATTCAGTAAAGCAAATCGAACCATGAGAAGGTAATAGTAATAAGGCCAAAGCGCCACTAACTTTACTTGATACGATTTTTTTTAAATATTATCATACAGGATCGAGGTTTTCGTAGAAATATGTATTAAAAGAAGTCGTTCATATTTCAATTAGTGAAAGAATGGAAAACATAATCTAGACCGGTATGATATTTCCAAGAAACATCAGATTTCATTTCGAACGGTTCTGTTATAGGCAAAATATTAAATTCTATTGAGCGGAGTACACGGGCTCATTTAAATGGGCTTAACGGTGGTGTCTCGTTGGACGGGTATGTGGTAAGGTAAGTAGAAACATAAAATTTAACGATCGCGGCAGTAATGAGATTGCTGTAAAGAGGAAATAATGAATAAATTCTCTCTTAGGAAAACCCATTAGAGAAGTTTTTAAAATATACTTTTTTACGTACGTTCATTTTTGCTTTGTGAGTTCTTGCAGATATTAGACGTTTTTACAAGATGTTTTACAAGTTACAACGGACCTCTCAGCGGCCAACAGTATTCCAAGCCTTCTGTTCTTCCGATTTGTCGTTTTCCAACCGCAGGCTACGTAAGCTCTCTCCCCTTCTCGAGAGCGACCCATGTATCTAAAAAAAGTGTTAAAACGGATCTTTCAGCGGTAGGTTCAGGCAGTTCTGCGTCGATTGGGCGCAAAAGAGAAATAAATGAAGGTCAGGCACCAAGGCGGCAGAAGGCGGCTTACTTCACCTCAGCCTGAGCATGCAGATTTATCTCCAAACCGGTTCCTCCGCCGCGCCGCGCGCAAGTTCAACTGCATTTCTGTGCAACTCCCCCTGCTCCGTGCTCTGTACGTACTATGCTGAACGCTCTGTCTGACATTGGATATCGCCGATGCGATGCCGGTATTCTTGTATCTATGCGGCTGCATTCATGTACCTGACCTCTGTGTCTGTCTGCCTACCTAGACAATCTAGACATAGACGTCAATACCGGATTTACCTTTGGCGAGACTGGAAGCTAGACAAATTAATATGATGCCTACCTCTAACATTAGTCAAACTTCGTTCTCATATATATACCAGAATAATATCTTTCCTAATTTATCCCTCCGAGTGAAACGAGATTTTCTTGGAGCACGGATTACCGATTTCGAGTAAAAATGTGATTATAGCCTCCGATCATGAGTTTTTTTTTATTAAATGTAAGACCTTAAGATTTGGGCTATTTAGGGTACAAGTGAATCTGACACCGCATTATCTACCAGATCTTCACTTTAATTCTCCTTTAAAACTATATTCATGGCTTTTACTCCGCTGGCTGAGATATCTGCTCCACGTTATTCATTATATGCGCAACATTGTCGCGATTTTAGAATCCGCTTAACCTGACCTTAACCGCCTCTCTGACAGTGGTCACTGGTCAGTAACCGAGTGACCGCTTCCTTCAGCCAGACTCGATCATTCTGGATTAGTTCGTATTCAGGTTTAATAGATTCTATCTCATTCGTCGCCGAGTCGATGGAAACCGCCCAAGGTAGGCAGCAAATAGAATATGCATTCATATTTCTATCACATTTAATCTCTTTGCCTTTAATTAGTTCTGAATTCAGACGTTACGGATTGTTAGATTTTATTAGCCATGAGACCAAACGTTGAATGTGTTATTAGTTCTGGTTAGTTTGTTTCCCGATTGTCATTAGCGCTTGTAGTAATAATTGCAGGCAACTTTTCAGTCAGGATTTTATAATCTGCGCGATTATTAGTTTAATATCAATGCTAGTGCTAAGTAGCAGACCCGGCGAATGGCGAATTCTGAGGTGAATGCACCTGGCCACGTCTTGGTAATACGGTGAAATGAAATTCAGGTTCACCAATATGTGGCACGCCATCTCTTATCTTCTCTTAATTTCTCAGTATTAGTCTGAATCTTATCTTGAATACCGGTTGACTACCCGCCAATTCTCCTGTTTTAAAATTCAAATGCATCGTCAAAAACTTCCAAGAAAAGATAGGGAAAAACCACTTGCCCACAGTCGTTACGTGTGTAGTATAATATGGTGTCGGAATGATCGTCACTAAATGTGGGCAGTACAGAGAAGAGGAGAATGAAATATCTTCACAAACGATTCCAAACTGCTCAAGTCACATCCAGGATTATATTGGGAACACCTCTGAAATCTCATCTACTATATATTATTTAAACAGTCGTGTCAAGGAGGGTAAATTGACGTGATGCCGACTATCCAACGATGTCAATGGAATGAGCTAGCACCAGCCATTAATATTAATCGGTTCCCTTGGGGCCCGCGTCTATTCTCGAGGACCCATTGAGGAGAAGTACCCTGAACAAAAGACCAATAAAAATAACGCCTGTCCCCTTTTAAATTAATAACGTCGTAGTTTATAGGCCAGTTTATGGCTGAGATATTCTCATTCCTCGTTTAAACTGTGGAATATTGTTTAACTTCTTAAATGGCCAACTTTTTAATGCAAACTCAATTTATTTAATCTAACAAAAGCACGTGTTGTGTTTCATGTAGTATTTTCCCCTTTGTTTTCATATTCATGTTTAATAATGTTTTGATAATCATGTTTTGTGTGTTTTAAAGAGTTGATTAATTAATTATTGATCTCAATTTGTTTTCAGGAAAATAAGAAATCTACTTCTTTGGCAATAATTTGTTTGTTTCACCGCGGGTTACTCAGGGGCCATTGTCTTTGTATTAATGAGTCAGGTACCTGTAGTAGCGCGCGGTGAGGCGGACCCTAGATTCAATCTACACGCTGCAGCATCAGGAAATGTGGAAGAAACCAGAAGACATCTTCAAACATACATTTCTCAACTGCCTCGAGAAAGCTGAAGTTATCTGGAATAAACTGTTTCGATTTAGGTTTCTTAGTATTGATTACCGGACTGCTGCTTTTTCTGTCTACCAGGATAGCATAAAGCCAAGGAGGTCAACTATACTTTGTCACATGTCCATTGTACTTCATCAGGTGCTCTGGTAGTTATGATCCAGGCGCTTGCTGGAGTACACTTAATGTGTTGTCAGATATTCAACAGCGTCGCTTCGGTATCCAAAACTATCACCATATTGTTCCCTTCTGATCTAGTGTTATTTACATTTTTTAAAAATAAGAATACTTGTAACGGAGTCTTTTATTAGAATAATACAATTTTTCTGTTCTTGTAATATGTTAAAAAACTAGTATCTAATGTCTAACATGAAAATTAAAATTCAATCTTTATAAAGTTCTCCATTTTTATAGAATTCTTTACTTTCAGGAAAAAGATTTTTTTTGTTCAGCACAGTTTCACATTTGTTACCCTACACTTTTTTATTTGTTGCTATCTCCTTATCTAAGGAGCATCCAAAATATCAAGCAATTTCTTTTTTACTAGCTTTACTGCACGGCCTCGCCTGAGACATTTAAACAAAATAGTATGCAGTGTACATTCATTTGAAAAGTGGAATAGTTTTAATTTTAAGGAGATGTTTAAAGACGAAATTTATTTTATATCAACGTAGTTTCAGCTCGTGAACACCGGCCATATTTGGAAATTTATTTATCGCCGCCGCCACCGTTTCGCTTTCGCCTACTGTGGGCAGGTCGGGAAAACCCGACGAAATGAGGACGCTGAAAATGTTACAAGCTAACAACTGTATATTTAGGTACCTACCAACTACCATTTCATGTAGAGTTTAAAATGATGTATCAGGTACAGTTGACACACTTACATTTGCAGTCGGTCAAAGGATTATCTAACAAACGATTATTATTTTAGCAAAATTAACTAGTGTGTCAAAGTAATTTAGAAATTTATTAAAACGGAACAAAAAATGTTCATTACTATGGCAACACCGATTTTAAAATAACAATTTTGAATCAGAATGTTGGCTGGGTGGGAGAAATGATATAACTCAATTTTTCTTAACGTCTCTTTAATGCTGAAAGTTCGGATTTCTTCCATACAGCTTTTATTTAGAATTATCATCTAATAAATAGCTTATTCTAAATTATTAAAAAGGTGTCAAAAACAGCATGTTTGAATAATAAATTTCCTTGAATATGACGTAGAATGATATACTATCTAGTAATTGCTGAATACCGTACGATATGGAAATAAAAAAATCACTTGGACCATAGTGAATTTTAAAGGTTGCATTAATTTTCTTTTCAACCATCTTGGTGTTTCCATTTAAAACCATGTAACGATCGCAGACCCCTACATTTTTGCCTACTTTATTTTGAAAGTCTGCAAGTACCTATGTAATTTAACAATTTATACATCTACAAAAATTACACCACTTACGCCCCCAACCGCAAAGGTAAGGGTGTCGAGTTGTACATATGTGATCTTGGTATTTCATTTGAACAAAAATGCTTTATACACAGGTTTCATTTGCTTTTTTAGACACCTCTGGAATTAAATAATCTTCTATGTACCCACGAAGATTTATTTTATTTGTTATCTTTTCATAATTTATATATTTGCTGACTCCGTTTATACAACAATGCGTCATCTATACCAGCACTTTGATGAATCCTGCAATATAGTATTATAGGTTGGATAATGTAGCGTTAATGATTTGTGTTATAATATTGTTTTAGTTTTCTATTTTATGTCACCGTTAAACGTTCAAAAAAAAATCTTCATTACTTTATGGTTTTAAATCTCTATTTACTTATATATTTTTAAAGATCTTTATATCATGTTCTAAAATTCATGTAAAAGCCCATATGGGTGTATAGTCAAATAATTTCATATTATTAATCACAAGTATGTCCGCTAAGTTTGAGGAATATATTACTGTATGCATCTGTTCTCGAGGGTAAACTTTAAATTATTATGAAAAATGGCTATCGATGACGTCAATTTCAATATTTTAGAAAAGAAACTACTTACGTAATGCTTTTAAACATTGAGATGAATTGTATACATACGGAATATAAAATGAAATAAATTGTTATTGTAGGACAAACCCCAATTCCCCAGGAAATTTATATAAATACATTACACTAACACATACAGCTTTACAGATTTGAACCAAACCTACTATAACTAGTAATTTCATTTTATATTCCGTATGTACTCCCCCCCTCAACAAACAATTCATCGCAATGTTTAAAAGCATTACGTGCTAAAAACTTTTTTATATTGAAATTAACGCCATCTGTGATCGCGAGTTTTCATAACAATTTTGAGTTTAACCTTAAGGTGGTGTGCTATTATTATTAAAAATCTGAAGCTTATAAAAAATAACGTTTTTATTGTAGGTGCACGTAGGTGCCTAGGTACGATCATTGTTTTATGCAAGGGTTAGGTACTGTGGACTGTGGCTTGTTAAATATAATAAATATTGTAATGTACGTTCTAAATGTTGTAATTTAATAAGTAGAGAGTATGTGTATCTGCACAGATTCACCATTAATTTGATGACCATGGAGGCAATCTCCAGTCTCCCGCATTCTGTGTAATAAAGGAGTTGGTCGTTGGTACTAAGTGCTAACTGTACTCATATTGGCATAACCTTGCACTTCGTTGTGAAGCGAATTTAAGGTAGACTGGTAGATACACGAACCCAATACCTACCGCCTATCGCCAGGGTTGTCCAATTTCATTTCTCGTTCCAAAGCCCGAAACATTGAAAAAAATAACATTTTACTTTTTCTTATAGTTGAAACTAGGTACTTACACATATTTATGTGCGGGTAAAAGGGGAAAGGAAAGTTCCTAAATGTCATCGGAAAAGCTGAGATGAAATATTTGTATATTTTAAAATCACTTCTTCACCCACAACACAAACAGGCGTATCTTATATTTTTCAACTTTCCAGGGGAGCCGAAATACAGCCCGTTTGCCGGCTTCTTATATATTTTATTACATGTTTCGCTAATGGAGTAAAAGAGCGTAATTTATACTCCATTAGCGAAACATGTAATAGAATCCGGCAAAAAAATTGTTTGTTGGCTCTACTGGAAAGTTGCTAAATATGAGATACGCCTGTTTGTATTGTGGGTGACGACTTGTTCACCTTGATTTGTATTTTAATTCCTCCACAAGTGCTCTACATCGGCTTCTGTCCCTAGTCATTCTTCTCTAGCTCTCTAACCTAACCTTTCCTGGAAATATCCATTGATGTCCCGTGGTTATCATTCTGTCAATTCAATTTCATTGCCGGGAGCTAATAATTTTATTTTTATACTTATATGCATATTTTTATGTTATCCTCCTCTGTTCTAAGAAAGGTGATAGTGGGATCTTATTCTCTGGTGATCTTTAAATATAAATATCTTCAACGATTAAATATGCTTAATTGCTCTGGAACGATGACAAGTTACCGACGTCGTCGATGAACCATTGTCGGTGTTTCTGTGCTAAGGAGCGATACGTTTAAACTTGCTGACCTATTTTGAACGTAATTACATAAGTTTAAATCAATTTTCATGTATTTTATTTATTTAAGTTTTTAATCCAGCAAGACTGGGTGGATAGTGCAAACCGAATCTACCATATTGTGTGCAGCCCATCGATCTACCTGCATCAAGTTTTTCCACTCATCGATTGATGTGAGGTTTTGAGCTCTCAAATTTGGACAACCCTGTAGCCGGAGCAACGTTTGGTCGGATTTACCTTGAGACGAGTTTGCGAAAATGCGCGCCTGTAGTCTGTGTCTTTACCTGTAGCCTGTATCAATTCGAGATACAGCGAGCATTTAGCATCACCTCGGTATATTTCATTATAGCCTTCAGATTCAGCGGTTACCATGCGCAGCCCGGCCACCCGAATCCATTGCTGAGCCACTTGCATTCTGTTTTTTTTTCTTCTTTGGTTTCAGTAAGGATTTGCAACGCATTCATTTGTTTTTATTTTTATCGTATTTTCTAAGCAGTTGAATTATTTCTAATAAACCAGAAAGCGATATTTATTGACGTTTGAAGTTTGAACAACCACATTTTTACAAAACAAGCTCACGTGATCTACTGTTGTCATTTTTGATTTCATATTATTTGTTAATTGTGAAAAAATATCAACGTGCGTGCATTGTATTAAAACAAATATCAGATGGTTAAGGATCATAAAAGTAAATGAAACAATTATGCTTAGGTTAGTTTACAATTTCTCGTCTATTTACGTGTGAGGAGTTTTAGATATAGAAATAAATAAATATAACAAATTAGAACACTTTTTCATAGGTATATTACGAGGTAAAAACACAGGTTTATTTAATTTATTAAAGAAAAAACTTTTGTCGCGTTTCCGTCTATGCACATGATCAATTTAAGCGAATTAAAAAATTCATGCAAGTGACTCTATATAACCTACAATGCGTGTCATTGATTTCAAATGGGACATGTATAGTATTGCCCCTGATTTACAATTTAAATCATATCCGTCTAGTTCAGAGATTCCCAAAGTGAGCGATATCGTCCCCCAAGGGGCGTTGGAGGGGTCAAAGGGGGCGGTGATGGCTTCAAGGGCAAATTGGGGGGCGGTGAAGGGTTGAAATGGGGGACAAGGGCAACGAAAATATTTGTTTTTTTTTTAATTTTAATGTAAATCAAATTCAATAATGTTATTATTAAGTTCTGCAAGTATTTTTAGTTTTTATTATTTTGACAGCTGTTTCGGGGTTTAAGTCAGTTTGAAAATGGTGGAAGAAAAATACTTACAGAACTTAATAACATTATTAAATTTGATTTACATTAAAATTTTAAAAAAATTATGTGGAGTTCTACGAATTAAACACAAACAATTAATAAACATACAGTGGTGCCTCACACAACGAACTTAATTCGTTCCAGGAGCAAGTTCGTTATGCGAAAAGTTCGTTATGTGAAACGCGTTTTCCCATAACAATACATGTTAAAAAAAATAATTCGTTCTGTAGCATAAAATATGGTAAGATGACATAAAAAAAAGATAAATTTTTGTTATTATTTTTATTTAGATACATCTAAAAACATAATGAAAAAAACACACATTTTTTAATTTTAAGAAATAATCGAATCTTGCACATCTTCATCCATTTTCCGCTTTTTGGCCGATGGTGCAGTGAAAAACCTGTCCAAAAAGGATGCAATTAATCGGCAGTGATCGTAGAAGATCGGGCGACTTCGTTGTAATGATGAACGATTGCTGCGACACGTGCGTAAGTTAAGCGTACTGCTCAGTGACTAACGACTGCCTGCGCGGAAGGATGCAATAAATCGGCAGTGATCGTGTGAAGTGGGCGACTTCGTTGTGTGAAGCGAAGTTCGTTGTGTGAAGCGAAGTTCGTTATAAATCGTGACCTGACCAAGTTCGTCTCGAGGCGTTCGTTATGCGAGGCACCACTGTATTTGTAATAAATTTTCCTTGTGAAATCAAATTTGTTGTGGGTGCATCGTTGAAAGAATCATGCAAAAAATGAAATATTCAATTACTCTATTGATTTATAGAAGGATTCATATATTTTTTTGTCATTTCTTTGCGGTGTTATAACACCTGACCAAGTTTCTCGAGACCTGTTGTCAGGTGAAGAATAATACACTACATAATATAAAATGTAAAATATGTACATAAATATTTATCAAGACCAAATGCTATTATAATGGAGAACAGGGTGATGAAAAGATCGTGTCGGTGCATAGAGTTGACTGCAGAAATGACAGTTATCTATAATAGTACGTTTTTCGTCCACAAGAATGGAGCTCACAATATTACGTTATTACGCCATTACGAAAATTGCATTATTCTAATATTTTATTTACGAGTATATACAACATTACGGCTTCTTTAACCATATATTATCAAAATGTACGAGGTTTGCGCACAAAAAGACAAGATTTTTTAGGGCTGTTCTAAGCAACGACTTCGATCTTATCTGTATTTCGGAAACCTGGTTTCTCAATAATATTAGTGATCGGGAAATTTTTAACCAGAGATATAATCTTTTTCGACGTAACAGAAACTATAATCTCACAGGTCAAACATTGGGAGGGGTGTTCTTATATTGCTGTCCAGTCCAAATATAGTATAATTCATCAATCAACTTGGTATACACCAGAAACTGAAAATACGAGTATATGGGTAACTATTATTTCAACTACCCCAAACAACCTAAAAATAATATTTTTTGCTCTTACCATCCTCGTGATATAAATTATATAAAAAATCTTAAATATCACTTTGAGTCCGCTTGACATCTCCAATTATACTATCCTAATGATGATTTCCTTCTGATAGATGATTACAATATTTCTTAACTTGTCTGGAATCAAAATACTGAAAATCAGATGATTCCACAAACACCTACTGACGAAGCCAGCTCTCTTGTGATAGACTTTTTATCTCTTTGTGACCGTTTTGACGTGCTGTTGACCTAGCAAACATGAAGTGCTCATTACAACCCTGCTTTCCTCCCTTTTTAACCGAAGAATTCCACAACAAACCCTTCATAATACAAATAAGATTTTAAAAAGACTCCTGTTTAAAACGTAAACCACGGCAAGTCTTATTATTTAATTCAGTTGACTATGTCAAGATTAACAAGTTTCTAGAGCAATTTGTGAAATATTTTTAGTATGATGGGTATGGTAGAAACAACTAATAAATTCTACAAAATGATTCATGAAGCCACCGATCATTATGTTCCATCACGAACCATGCATCTGTCTCCCAAATATCACACGTGGTATACTCCCTGCCTAATCAAAATCATCAAAGAAAAGCTAAGGTTTCACCGTAATTTAAAATAAAAATCACAACTCTCTGATTACCATACCTTCTCATTACTCAGGACTCGCCAAAAGAGAACTGAAACAAAATGTTATACTAACTATGTAAAGATTGCTGAGTAAAATATTTTTAAAAATGTGAAATATTTTTATTTTACTTTCGTGAAATCAAAATAATCCTCTTCTGAAATACCTAATAACATGTACCACAAAACATTTTCTCGAGTGATGGTCAATGAATTTGAAATATTTTTAATGATTACTTCTAATCTGTCTCTATCCCTAATAAAACTACAAAATATACTTTTACAAATAATGTCGATATAAATAATTAGGATAATATAAATTCGATCAATTTCAATGCAATTGATATAACCGCACCCTTAATATTAAAATACCTCAAAACATTGATACAAAACAGGTGCTGATTGTGATAAGTTACACTCAATTTTTACAGTTAATTGTGCTGAAAAACTAGTTACTCCTGTGACACTATTGTACAAAAAATCTTTACAGCGGGTGTATTTCCTGCAATTTTGAAAAGAGCTTTTGCAACTCCTTTTTTTTAAATGGATAAACATAATATCGAAAATTTTAAACTTATCTTAAGCAAAATCGTGTATGACCAACTTTTCAACTTATGGAAAAATACTATCATCAGTCCCCATCAACACGGTTTTTTCCAAGGCAGATAGATATCTTTTGAATCAAACGATAGTTTACCGATTTATTTCTTAATTCTATGGACAGTGGGAAACAGGTAGATTCCATTAACAATGATTTTTATAAAGCCCCCGACAAAGTAAATCACGACATACTATTAAGTAAGCTCAGGAATATTGGTGTATGTGGAAATCTTTTAAGATGGCCCCCTTCTTATATTAAAAATAGAAATCAGGCTGTTGCCTTAAAAGTTTACATGTCACAGATTATAACCATTCCCTCGGGGTTACCTCAGTACCTCCATTATTTATTTTGTATTAGACGACATAAAACATGCTTTCTTATTTTTTTATGCAGAGATATTAAATAATATAAATTTATTGGCTAGATGACTGCAACAAGTTACAAGAATATAATCAATTATGCCTTAACATAGACAAATGTAATGTTATAATCTTCACACGAAAAAAAACTCTAATAATTATACTTACAAATTAAACCATGTACCCCTACAACAAGTAGAAACAATAAGTGATCTTGGAGTATTATTAGATTAAAAATGCTATTTTAGGAGCATCTTGAATATATGTAATAAAATGCCAATAAACAAATGGGCTTTATAATACGCATTTTAAAGCCCTTCACTATACCACACACACTGATTCTGCTATATATGGCATATGTATAGCGACAACTTAATTTCGCCTCAGCAATTTGGAATCCTCTATATCAAACTTATATTGGTCGTATTGAAAATATTCGAAAGAAATTTATAAAATACCTATAGTATCGTTTTAGTGGTCATAGGTTTGATTCTATTGCTCGATGTAAATGCAGAAAAATCTCTGATGCTTTATTCTTATACAAAATCTTGAACTGTCTTGTTGATTCATCGTATCTGTTTGAAATGATTGCATTTCGTTGCCCTGAGCGCAACACCAGATCGAACCATTTTTTTAGAATACAACTCTGGAAATCCAAATACGCCCAGAACTTTAAAGGACGTATCTGAAAAATTTACAATACCCTACGAGATGTAGACATTTTTAATTGTAACTTGAAATCATATAAAATGAAGCTAACTGAATTGACACTTCAAAATGTGTAAAAATTCTATTCTGTTTTTAATAGTATTTATTTAACTTAAACAGATATTTCTTACAACCAGTTCACTTTGATTATAATAATAATACGGAAACTGTATCTATATTTACATATATCGAATTTTCATATGTTTTTATTATCTGTAATATTATGTAGGTAGTGTGATTCATCTGATGGAACTTAATTGTTCTAGAATATGTCGTTTTTATTATGTTTACACACTTATTTAAAACGACTTTTATTAAACAAAGTTAAATAATAATAAAATCTCTCAGTTACAGTGTACATATTTAGATTTCATCGCATTTTTGCCTAAAAAGAAGCGGGGGTGATAAATATAGTCCAAAAGTGGGCGGTGAGACAAATGAGGTTGGGAACCTCTGATCTATTCGAATTTACCATTGCCGTCTAGAAGAGAATTCTATATTTAAAAAAAAACGCATGCCAGCCACATAAACCTGATGCTAAAAATATTGCTAAATTGGCAGTTTATAGCCTTAATAAAAATGAGTTCGCGGGTACTTAACTTATGCAGGGTCGGCCTGGGGGTAGGGTGCCCTGGGAAACGCACTGGGCGCCGAGATTTTTTGGCCGATCTTTTTTTACACCTACAGGTTTACAAAATTATCTGTGAGGGTTGTCAAAAGTAGAATAAACGAACTTTTTTTGTTCAGAAGACTTCGTTTCCAGAATATCTATGGCAGCGACACCCCGACTACTCAGATAAGTGTGTATCTCTGTAATAGTAAATACTTAGTATTCCCATCTATGTAATATGTAAGTAATATTCCCATTGGAAAGGAAGTATTTGGATAAGAAATAATTGAAACACTTAAAACCCCATTCACACTTCGAAATATCTGCCAATTGAAGATAACCGCAATTTTTCAAATAAAAAAACATTTCGAAAAGAATAAACTTATTTTTTCCCCTGGGGCTTTACACGCAGAATGGATAGAAAACTTTTTGTAAGTACCTACATATTTCTCTCCTCTTTTTGAAGTAGTAACTAGTGATATTGGCGAAATTGATTGAAAATAAAAAATTAATAAATTCAATCTCGTGAAACGCTTGATCTGATTCTCAATTTAACACGGAATTAATATATAAATTGTTTTTGTGTTTAATTCGTAGAACTCCATTTTTTTGTCCTGCACATTGCATATTATCTCCGGTGACTTTGCTATGAGGCCCATAGTATCCGCGTCGTAATTGGACGTAGTTATGTAGGAAGGGTCCCAAAAGCGAATTAATTTTCGTTTTTTTACAAATATAATCTTATATCGTACTGATGGGTATGTGCGTGCATTTTTAATTTAAAGTAGTAAATAGAACGTGATAAAGAATACGTTAGGTTAGGTAAATGGGACTTCCACACATGTGGTTTGCCCGATATTTAAAGCCACCGCGTCAAAAGGTTCGACCATCCGTCCGTCCTTTCCTAAAGTTGGTAGGCTTGACTTTAGGAAAGTATGAGATGAGGTGATGAGTTTTCCCTTTTCTTTAATCTTCCCCTTTTCTAAGGTACCGCGTAGGTGATTTTTTTCCGTTGCTTCCGTTTTCCCCTTTATGCCCGTCGTGTCATGTTTAATTTGGTTTAAAGGACAATACGTTTTTCCCTAATTTTTTCAGTAAATACCTCTTCGTTTCCTTATCTTTTATATAGTATACGAGGTTTGTTCAAAAGAAAAGGTAAATTTTGAATTTTCGCGGGCTGTGTACATTCGATTAACGATTTTTTTTGTTATGTTGGTACACATATGTTTATCATATGTTAGCATTATTATCAGCCCATTTTGGATTAGTGGTTTGTTTTTGAAAACTGGAAAGGTTAGTCACGTTTTTGTGTGTTCTTCGATTTTTTACTTTTGAAAAAATGGATCAAAGAACATGTATTAAATTTTGCGTTAAAAATGGAATAAAGTGCTCCGACGCACTTAAAATGTTGACTGTGGCATTCGGCGAGTCTACTTTGTCTCAAAAAAGTGTTTATACGTGGTACAAGCGCTTTACATAAGGCCGAGAAAATGTTAATGACGATGACCGCCCTGGAGTTGCAACCACGTCAACAAACGAAGAAAACATCGAAACAGTGAAGTAAATGGTTTTGGAAAATCGTCGAATCACTATTAGGAAAGTTGCAGAGGATGTTGGCATATCAATCGGCTCATGCCATGCAATTTTCTCGGATGTTTTGGGCATGAAAGAAAAGGGTCATAACTGGTGATGAAACGTGGGTATATGGTTATGACGTCGAAACCAAGGCCCAATCATCCCAATGGTAGCGGCCAGAAGAGCCAAGACCGAAAAAAGCACGCCAAGTTCGATCAAATGTGTAGGTTTTGCTCACTGTATTCTTCGATTACAATGGCGTGGTGCATCATGAGTTCTTGCCAACAGGTCGTACGGTTAAAGAAATACTACAAGGAAGTTATGCAACGTTTGCGAGAAGCAATACGGCTCAAACGATCGGAATTGTGGAAAAACAAATCATGGATTTTGCATCACGATAATGCACCTGCTCACACATCAATTCTTGTTCGTGATTATTTGACCAAAACAACACCGTAATCATGCCTCAACCACCGTATTCACCAGATTTGGCTCCCTGCGACTTTTTCCTATTCCCGAAACTGAAGAGACCAATGAAAGGAAAGCGTTTTGCCACAATTGATGAGATAAAGTAAGAATCGAAGAATGAGCTGATGGCCATACTGAAAAGCACATTCCAGCAGTGCTTCGAGGATTGGAAGAAGCGCTGGCATAAGTGCATTATATCTGAGGGGGATTACTTTGAATGGGAGAAAATGGATATTGATGAATAAATAAATACTTTTCGAAAAAATTCGAAATTCACCTTTTCTTTTGAACAAACTTCTATGATTCTGATGATAGCGGTAGAAAACAGTAACGGTGCGGTAAAATAAAGCTTTTATGCACGTTTGTGAAAAATCGTACTTTGATGAATTCTAAACGCCATGGGTTGGAATTGGAAGGTAATGAAAATATGGCGTTTATTTTTCGAATACTCATTAGTGTACAAATAATTATAACTATTTGCAATATGCGCCTTTTAACTTATGAGGTGTATCAAGGGTTCCCAACCGGGTAACCTTGATACATCTCATAAAGTCATACCCCCAACGCGAAACAAAATTTAGTCGATCCTAATAATAAATACGATATTTGAAAATAATACCTGATATATTCAATATTTCTATAAAATTGGCAGTTTCTTCACCTTTTAAGTATCATTAAAAACAGTGTCAAAAGTCTATTTAAAACCATCGCATATTACGATAATATTAAAATTATTTGGTTTTTGTAGATATTTAACGATATTTTGTCAATGAAAAACTTCAAAAACCACCAAAATTTCTTGTAATGTTTTTTTTGAAGTCGGTAGAATTTATTGAATATATTTTAGAAAATCTATTCAAATGTATGGAAAAGCAAAATTCTGCCAATGCGGGCCACTAGAGGCCCTAGTGAAACATGTGACCACCTATATATGGGAAAAGTCAGGAGCTAGAGATATTGTCATATTTCTATGGTATTTGGTAATCCAAAACAATGTTTTAAAAAAAATCCTGCATTTTGGTCCGTGAAGAGAGGATACTATTGCCATCTAACGAAATTTTCTTTAAGCTTGTCAAACCGTGAATGGTATATCTATGGTCAAACTCCAAAAGAGCATTTTTTGTTTCTTTGATAATTTCATGACGATGGAATCATATTATTTTATAATTTAATTATTCGGCATTGCGTGGTTTTTTTCTTTCCTTTATGTTTGTAATGGAATATAAATGGGTAGGAGAAATTAGATTTTCGGTTACTTTGTATTAATTTAAGATTTTATGAAAAGGGAATCTGCTTTGACGACTGTAATTTTATAGTACGTAAATTCCACACTGGGGCCTAAAACTAGAATAAATGCAAAATGAAAACATTTAGCAGCTGACATTTCAGCAAAGATTCCTTAGGAGAATAATAAAAACCATCATTGTTTTATTTCTATATATGGTCACAGTGCGAAATGCTGGCAATTAAGAGAGCGCTTTGTATCATTGTGGCGTTATCGGTCTTCACAAGGTTCGTACAATAATAATATAAGTAAGAGAGATAAATTCGAGTTCAACAAAGAATTTTGCACTGACAGGTCAGTTACGATAGCCTACAAAAAGTAATCTACGACGATAGAATATTTATCTCCTGTAGGTATTCAATTATTTCAATATTTATGTTTTTATTTATCATTTTTTTTAATTCCTCGGTTGTAATTTAAATAACAAAAATGCATTACGCGTGTAGAGGATGTAAGACTAATCTAGGTCATGTGTGATACGTTTTATGGTAATCGTCAATTAGCGGGATTAGATTATTTTTTATTAACATTTATTCGTTCGTTCTGTACTCTACTACAAAACAATACGACCTATGTATGCCTCCCATATTTTGCAAAATTTCCCGCAAAACCGTTAAACTAGGGGTGTCTGATAAAAAATAAGTCGTAAACCCCAACCAATTTAAAATATTTTTTGTTTGTTTTACAATGTAATCTCTTTGAACGTCAATGAATTTCTCAAAACCAGTAAAAAAAATCAGTTTAGCTGTAGAAATGGGTCCCAACAGCTGTATTCGTGACACCTTCATCAGTAAATCTTCCCCTGACGTTTTTTTTTCATCAAATTTGGAAATACGTAAAAATCAAATAGGATTATATCTGGGCTGTAGGCAGAGTGAACCATTTCATCCATCTCTGTCTCCTTTAAAACACGCTATGCAACTTGCGCTGTGTGTCCAGGTGCATTGTCCTGAAGCAAAATCACACTGCGTGGCGCCCCTCAACTACCCCCTTCTCTTTTGCTTGATGTTTTCCCACAGCTGAGCAACAAGTTTCGTATAGTAGAGAACTTTCTCACTCACCCAAAATATCGAGGTCATGAGTTTTGTAGTGAGACGCTGAGCTTAGAATTTCCCAAGAACTGTTTCTACCTATCCTGCCCACTGCATAAATTCTTATAGACTCCGGGTCTTATTGGTAGATCCATGTCTTATTATAGGTTAAAATTCTCTCCCAGATCTTGTCCCCACTCTCTTTACACAGCTCGAGAAATGCGTAAGAAGTTTCCACTCGCCGTTGTCGACCAAATGGCGTTAACATTCTAGGCACCCAATACACGCACTCCTTTCTCATGTTTACATGATTACAAAGGATCTCTTCAATTCTTTCTGTATTAATTTTCACTTTACTGGCTATCCGCTGAATACAAACTCTGGTCTGCAATCACGATTTCCTTTACTTGTTATATGTTTTCCTCAGTCACTACGGATATTGTGGGCAACGGAATGGTCATCATATCTTTTAACTGTCACATAAAATAGAGAAGACTTACCATAGACACTGTTCAATTCATCATTAATACCCTTTGCTTGTATCCCTTTCTACACAAGATTTTTTATCACCGAGTAATACTCAAATTTAGGGATTCAACTGGAGTGCACGCTGCGTTCCAATGTGGACATTTTTTTACTATTTTAAAGATGTTGTATAAGCGATGCGCGAAATGCTCATTGAAAAATGAAAAATAAATTTTTAAATCGGTTGACTTCTACTAGGCTCATTTTCCGTCAGATTTCCTTTGTATGTATTTTAAAATTGTTTCAATGATAGGACAACTTCATAAATTGATAATCTGAGAAAGGTCAATGGTAATCACTGTTTTTGTTCAGTATGGGCCAATTTTAAAAAGCCTCGGTAACACTGGAAAATATTTGGTAAATACAATTGAATATCTCCCTCCACGTAAATAGTTATTTCTTGTAGTTAATAAGTTGAATGTGTCATCCTGCTGCTGAGAGCTCCGCTGTAACCTCTATTTTTGATACATACATGAGTGAAAGGAACTAAGCTGTTTTGCACGGCCGGTAAATTTGCTAGGCAAACGAGAGGCTAGAATTAATGTTTAAAGAGTACTTTTTTAAGATGTTTGGTTATGAAATAATTAATTAACTCTGTAATTAATTTTTCATAACAATCTCCGCTACAGTAGTATGTCTATAGACTTGATTTGACCATTGTCTTGGATGCTCAGGTCGACCGAGTCTGACGCATCAAACAGACTGGTTGAACCCTCTCATATGAATGTTGCGAAGTTCGGGGACAGAGAATTCGATGCATTGGGGTGAATGAATCACTAAACGGCGCTATATAAAGTTGACCACTTATTGTTAATTTGTATTGAAAATATTCTTCCTTCCAGTGCGGAAGATGACATTGAGGATTGGGCGGAACACGAGTGGGACGTGCTGATTTTCACGCAGCACTGGCCCGCCACCGTGTGCTCTGATTGGAAGAAGAAGGGCTCGGCGCATTCGTGCTCGCTGCCGTCGCAGAAGGATGCCTGGACCATCCACGGCATCTGGCCCACCAAGCTGGGCACCATCGGGCCCGGCTTCTGCAACAATACTTGGCACTTCAACTCTTCGCAGCTGCAGCCCATAGAGGCGCAGTTGGAACAGAATTGGATCAATATTGAGAAGGGTAAGCTTCCTTCAATTGAACTTTTGTAGTTTCTCCATGATTTAAACTCCTCGATCTTTTCAAAGTTCCATTGTCTCCATATTATGTTAAAATCTGCCAAATTCAAATAGAATCATTAATAGACATTGGATCATAAGCATTTTCTTGTTTTAGTTGACAAACTGCAACGATTCTGACCGTTATATTTCCAATTCAATTATTGGATAAATAAATGTGAAATTTACAGTTATTTAATAGTTAAATTATGAATATAATAGCCTCCAGGGTTGTAGTCTCATCAGCTTAAATACGTAAATGTATAATAATCCAATGTCTAATCATTAGTATACCAGACGTGACTATCAACGTTTGTAATACCCTCCATTTGCATAACATCAACCAGTACATAACTCAGTAGGTGGTACGACTAGATACGAAATCAACTACTGAGTTCGTGCAGTTTCGAACGAGAGACGACTCGATACGTTCTCGATCGAGCTGGCATGTAGTACTGGTCAGGCTCATAACAGACGACCTGACCACAAACGAGAGAGAGAGAGAGAAGCGACTAGATACGCGTCTCTGTCTTGTTTGTTTGTCTGCACAAATAATTAATTGTGCAACGCCCGACTTTAATTTTAACCTGATAGAAGCGACTAGATACGCATCCCTATCTTGTTATGTTTGCACAAAAAGAGGATTTGTGCAAACGCCCCATTTCAGTACATATTGGCTTTCGACAAGCGTAGTTCCGGGGGTTTTCGAAGAAGTGATGATAAGAGTGCACGTTATCGTTTTCTTTTTCTACGCCCTGAACCTCGTTTTCGTGCCGAGACGCTACTGGGTGCTAACGGGACATTTCTCCGACCCCCGCCACCTCTACGGTCGCTCCCGGCGACGGTCCCGAAAACAGAGCGGGCTCTCATTGGTCGAGCCCCTCTGATCCACAAAAAACCTTTCAAAATTATTGTTCTACCAAAATTGTCTGTCTTTGTAAGCGATTCCTGCGGCCGCGGTGACTGATCTAAATAAACGATCTTTTCTGATCTGTTCATTAGCGCCCGCGTAATCGAGTAAACTTACTTATTTTATGTTTGTACAATGCATTTTTTTGTAAATTGACGGCAAAGTATTACCTGTCCTACTTTGACCCCCATGACATACTTTGTAATAATTTTGGTTGCTTTAATAAAAAATAGGTGAAGATTGCAATAGGCTCAATTCAAGCAGAAGGTCGTGATTTACATCCTAATTTTTTGATCAAGTCGATCCAAGATTGACAGAGTCTACGGCAGCTCGCGAAATATTCACGAGTTCAAACTGCCCGATTCGCCGCACGGTATCGCACCGAAGTACTTGAACGACGAGTGCATTTCTAAAATTCAGAGTCATTTTTCTTGTTCAGCTCGCTGAACAGTCAACACCTCTCTGCGCCAACCGTAGTGAACTCCTTGCATATTGTGTTTTTACTTAAACAATCTTCAGTGGTTTAAAGTGTATTTTTCAATTGTTTTCGTGATATTTATCGCGTAAGCTATTGGCTTCAAGTTTCGCGATCCTTGCTTTGAGTTTCTATTTAAATCAAAGCAACCATTAAACTCAGTGACCAGCTTTTCTGTGTGTTTCCAGCCTTTCAGTGCTAGTGCTTTGAACTTTTGCGGTTTGTTCACCCGTTAGTTGAATCCGTCCGAAAGAAGAGTAGGACCGTTCATCGAGCGGGTTTAAAACCAATAAATCAGCTCTGTGGTCGTGTGTGATCGTGTGCATAAAGTGCCAAAAGCAGCTCCAGCGCACCCAGCACTCAGTAAGTCTTTACTTTGGTTCCTTACCTTTGTTATTATACAGAGTTCACGTTCAGCTAAAAAGTCAAAATTATAAAATCACTAAAATCCTTACATACAAGTAATTTATCCGTTTTTAACTAAATACAATATTTGAAAAAAAAATATAACACCGCGTTTTTTCCCAAGACGTCATAACGACAAACTTGCATAGTAACATAATATTTCTTCTCCGAAATTCGCCCGCCCGAAAAAGCAATTAGCCGCGCGCCGAGCGAAATTCCAGGAAATTTCAACCTGTAAAGTCAATTAGTCACTGTCCTTCACTACTAATTACACCAAATTCACCTTCGTAAACCACTTTAAATATATTATTATATTATTTTAAAAATAACAATTTTCTTTTAAAATTTTTGCCATCAATAAATAATTCAGTATGAATACCGCCGCCGTATATGAAAACACTCTAGCCGCCTTCATGTTTGCAAGGCAAAATCAAGAGCTTTCAGCTGAAGAAAAGGAGCACCTGAACGTGCTCATAAACCGCGAATTTGCGTCGCAAGAAGCTGCAAAGTCCCCTTCTGTAAATTCACCGTCTGACTACCCTAAACTTGCCTACTCGCATGAGGCAATGGAGGAAGAAGGATACCCTTCTTCTTCTGACGAGTCCGTTTACTCGATCGTTAGGCGAAAACGCAACCGCGCAAACTCCGACGGATCACTTACTCCGGTCAATTCGCCGAGATCACCTAGATTTTCCCCGATGCACAAGAAGAGCTTCACGGAGGCTCTCCTTAAAACGCCCAATAGATACGAGTCTCTAAGGACTCCCTCGCCAGTCGCTCGCGCGTCTCAGTCCCAAGAGGACCAGCCCGCTACTTCCCCGGCTCAAGCCGAAGAGCCCTCAGCAATAAAAAAATCGATGCGAATTCCACCCATCGTTCTACATAGGAAATCTGACACGATGGCCATTCTCCGCGCCCTAGAGAATAAGGGCATTGATTTTTCAGCAAAAAATATGGGCAACGGTTTGCACATCATAACCAAATCACCGCGCGACCATCACGCGGTGACGCGTTACCTGATCTCGAGGAAAGTAGAATTTCACTCTTTCCGACTCCCGGAGGAGAAGCCCCTGAGGGTTGTCCTCAGAGGCATCCCGGAGGATATCTCCTCAGAGGAGATTAAGGACGAATTGATTCGTTCTTATCCAGTAATTTCGGTGCACCGGATGAAAGACGGGCGCACAAAAAAACCTATCCCCCTCGTGCTCGTCACTCTGACGAAGAACGAAGCGGGCAAAAATATTTTCACCTCGCTTGTTAGCATCTTCCGGCTGAGGATACAAGTCGAATCCCTCCGGAATAAATCACGAGTGGGGCAGTGTTTCCGCTGCCAGGCTCACGGGCACTCGGCCACCTGTTGCCACGGAGAAGAAAGGTGCGTTAAATGCGCAGGGTCACATCGGTCATCCGAATGTACAAAGGACCGGAGCACACCAGCAAAGTGTGCTCTATGCGACGGGGCCCATACGGCCAACTACGGTGGGTGCCCTGCTAGGCCCCAAAACAGAAATTATAATAAAAACAATAACTACCGGAGTAATTATAATGCTAACAGGGAGCAGTATCGCCAGAGTATCAAAAACCCTATCCCCTTAAACCCGCATCGGCGTGAGCAGACGAGACAGGGCGCAAATCAAGCCCCCCGGGACTACCCTAACAGGCCGGCACAACCCGCAGCTTCTCTAGCGGAATACCCCCCCCTTTCATCTTCCAACCACCCCATCTCGGGCCGCCCAGTCCCTAATCCCCCTCGCAAGTGGCCTGAACCCCACTTTTACAAGCCCCGCTTCTCTCATCAGGAGAAGAAGGCTCATGCCAGCCAATCCTCCAGCCAGCAATACCGGCTGGAGAGAGAACCGGAAGCCGACCAAGCTTCTCAGGGCACTTCCACTGCCCAGTTCCCTCCTCCCCCCCCTGACCCTGTACACATTAAAGCGCTCATAGAAAAAGCGACCGAGCTCCAATTCACTATCCAGCATGCCACCGCGGCCCTGGCAACTATCCAAGCGTATCTAACTGTTCATAATGTCTAGACACCATCCAAAAATTGTCAACTTGCAGACAGCCTATTGGAACGCCAACGGGTCTGTCAACTCACATCGTGATGAGATAATTGAATTCCTGCACGAACACAGGATCGAGGTATTTTTAATCAATGAAACGTGGCTAAAACCATCACGTAATTTCAGGTTACCCAATTATATCACCTACCGTGATGACAGACTCGGCAATAGAGGAGGCGGAACCGCCGTCCTAGTAAAAAACAATATTGATCACCGTCTAGCACATTCATTCTCCAATAAAAATATCGAATCCACCTCGGTAATAATTAACACTTCTTCAGGACCTCTTAAACTCATTTCCGTTTACGTGCCACCAAATCGCCAATTAATTCCCTCAGAAATAGACAAACTGCTAGAAGAAGATGTCCCTACCATAATAGCCGGGGACATGAACGCCAAACACGGATCGTGGCATAGCCTTCAAAATAACACAAAAGGGAACGTACTCGCAAAGTACGCGAGTACGAACTCCATCGTTGTCGACGCGCCCGATAGACCCACGCTGAATCATCACAACGGCAGGCCGGATGTGATCGATATCATCGTTCTTAAAAATACAAGCCACCTACACTCCCTCAGAGTTCTAAACGAATTATCCTCCGACCACGATCCGGTTCTTCTAACATTAACAGGAGGCTCAAATCCACTGGTCCCGGACTTACCTATAAAAACAAAAATCAACTGGAATAAATTCAATGAACTAATAAATAAAAACATAAAAATACCGACGTCAATTCCCGACGAAATAACGTTAAATGTTGCCACTTCAAATCTGATTCAAGCTATAAAATCATGCATCAACGAGGCGTCCGTTGAGATTCCCAACGAAACAACTCACCACGGAATACCCGAAGAGATCAAAGATCTTATTAGGGAGAAAAATCTTGTTAGGAAAGAGTGGCAAAGATCGTGCAATCCCATAGTAAAGCAACATCTAAATCGATTAAACAGAGAAGTACGCGACGCCCTCAGCGAACATAGAAATGAGCGGTGGCACGAATTCATAGAGTCATTAGAAGACGATAAAGCAGCGTACTGGAAGCTGTCTAAAACTCTCAGGCGCCCAAAAAGTAAAATCTCACCGCTTCAAGGCCTCAACGGAAAGGTATTCTCCTCTGCGGACAAGGCCGAAGCCTTCGCAGACAGCCTCGAAGCGCAGTTCACTCCCAACACAGACCATGACGATCCAGCCTTCGTAAAAAAGGTGGATTCAAAAGTAGAAGCAATTTTAAAACTCGATCCTCAGGATAAACCGATCAGGTTCACCACTCCTAAGGAAATAAATAAAATTATTAAAGATTTAAAAAAGAAAAAAGCGGCCGGTCCTGACGGCATTTCAAATAAAATCCTGAAATATCTTCCTAAAAAAGGCATCTGCGCCCTGACTGCAATCTGCAACGCAGCACTTCGGCTGCGTTGCTTTCCAAAGGCCTTTAAACAAGCTGACGTAATTTTAATTCCAAAACCGGGCAAGGATCCATTATTAACGGAGAACCACAGGCCAATAAGTCTTCTTCCCTGCCTAGGTAAGGTCCTGGAAAAAGTAATTCTCATACGTTTAAACGCATTCACTCAGGATAGTAAATTCTTGCCAGACTTCCAGCACGGTTTTCGAGCAGGTCATTCCACCACTCATCAACTTCTCCGTGTCGTGGAACACATCACGGAGAGCTTCAATATTAAGAAAAAAACAGTAATCCTCTCTCTAGACGTCAGTAAAGCCTTCGACAAAGTCTGGCATAATGGCCTAATATACAAAATGAACTCTCTAGGCTACCCGCTTAGAATCATTCAATTAATAAATAGTTACCTAAGAGAGCGTTCTTTCAAAGTAAAAATAGACAATATTTTCTCCACTATACGGCCCCTTTCAGCCGGGGTCCCTCAAGGCAGTCAGCTATCTCCATCATTATATAATATCTACTCTAGCGACATTCCGAAACCGATAAATAGTAACATTAAAATCACTCAATTTGCGGACGACACTAATATCATTTCTAGTTCTACTCAAGAGGCCACTGCTACAAGCCGCGTACAAAATCAAACCATTCTCACTGAAGAATGGTGCAAAAAATGGAGAATATCAATTAACCCTTCTAAAAGTGCCGCAACAGTCTTCTCAAGGTCAACGCCGAGACGGCCTCCAAATATTAAACTGTTTGGAGAAAAAGTACCTTGGGAAAAATCAATCAAATATCTCGGTGTAATACTAGATTCAAAGTTAACTTGGAAAAAACATATAACCGAAAAAGTAAAATCAGCTAGTAAATACTTGTCTGCACTCTACCCGATGATGGGCAAAAAAAGTCGTTTATCAACGGACAACAAATTACTTTTATACAAAACAACCATCAGGCCTTGTTTTACTTATGCATGCCCCATTTGGGGGTATGCTGCCGCCACTAGCATAAAAAAATTGCAAACCTTTCAAAATAAAGTCATCAGACTTGCGCTATCAGCGCCAAAATGGTGTAGAGTTTCTACCATCCATAATGATTCCAACATTCCGTTGATAAAAGATTTTATTGTCACCCAGGCAACTAAGTTCTACGGTGGCCTAGCAGGCCACCCTAATCCTACAATAAATTCTCTCGCTAAATATAGCGAGAATGAAAATTTTAAGTATAAAAAACCTAAAAGTGTCCTCCGTAAGGAGTGAATCCCCTGCCCACATTTGCAGCGTATAGTTTTATAAGTTTCAAAATTCCAACAAACCCAAAAATTAAACTCACGTAAAGCTTCAATAGAAAATCTTTTTATAATTATGTTAGAGTCAGTAAACTCATGTTTAGGAACTCTGTGAACAAAGTAAAGTCAAAGTCAAAGTCAAAGTCTAAAATTCAGAGTATTCTCACGGATTCAACACGCCTTCTACCTACTTCGCCTGCATCTTCACCCGGCCTGAAAACCGACCGTGACTTTCTCTTCGCCCTCACCACCTCCTTGCAAGAAATCGTTTGCCTTTTTCAAGGCATCTTCCCCTTCCTTCCTACCCTGCTCTGAAGCGTCGAAGTGGCCAGCCTGATCTTCTTCTTCTAAAAACGTGCGGCAAGAGTTTACAGATCTTGTCCCGTACATGGTCCTTCTTGAGCCAGGATCTACTTCACGCCTTCACGACTACTAGTGACGTCTTCTCGCCTTCAGTGACGTCTGCACGCCTTCTCGCCTTCAGTGACGTCTGCACGCCTTCTCGACTACAAGCGACGTCTGTACGTCTTCGTGCCTTGTACGTGCCGAGATGCCTGCACGTCGCAGCCGTCGAGGGGCCTCGAGCTCGGAGTCTCAGCCCGAGTCCACCGCTGTGCCCGCCGCTGTGCCCGCCGCTGTGCCCGCTGCTGTGCTCGCCGCCGCGCCCGCCGCTGCGATCGCCGCCGCGCCGCCTGCCGCCGCGTGGCCTGCCGCCACGTGGCTTGCCGCCGGGCCGTCTGCCGCTGCCCCACCCCCTCCTGCGCCCGCCCCTGCGCCCGACGCTGCTCCCGCCGGTGCGCTCGGCGCTGCGCTCGGCCCTGCGCCCGGCGCTGCGCTCGGCCCTGCGCTCGGACCTGCGCTCGGACCTGCGCTCGGACCTGCGCTCGGACCTGCGCTCGGACCTGCGCCCGGCGCTGCGCTCGGCCCTGCGCTCGGACCTGCGCTCGGACCTGCGCTCGGACCTGCGCTCGGACCTGCGCTCGGACCTGCGCTCGGACCTGCGCTCGGACCTGCGCTCGGCGCTGCGCTCGGCGCTGCGCTCGGTGCCGCGCCCACACCCACCACTGCGCAGTCCTCCGATGCTGAGAACAACTCCTCCACCACAGAGGACACCGTGAGGCAGCTACAACGGGAGATGCGCGCCTTGAGGGAGCAGCATGCCAAGCAGCTCGCCGCGCTATTGTCGGCCATGCAGCCCGCCAAGCAGGACGTCCCCGCAGCTGTGCAGCCAATCCCCGAGCCGGTACGAGTACAGATGACCGACGCAGAGGCGCGTGCTGTGCGAGCCCCGGCTGAGGGGTACCCCCTCCCCGCTGCAACGTTCGGCCCCGCTGTGCTCCCTTGCCCCGCAGCGCCGGCCGGACGCTACGCCGAGCCACTACCGTATGCCGAGCCGCTGCCGTACGCCGAGCCACGAGCCCGCCCACTCTACGCGCAGCCCTATGCAGAGCCGTCTACCTCGCAGTTGCACGCGGGGTCCCAGCCCGTCAACATCGGGCATCCCAGCTACTCGCCGCTGTTCCCGCCGCAGCCTACCGCCGACGAGACTGCCCGGCATACCAGAGAGTGGGTCCAGCAGGGCGAGGACCCTACCGTGGCACGGATCGGCGCTATGATTGCCGAGGCGATCCGATCGACACGCGTACCAGAGAGCCCCCGCCCGTCCGTCGAGGAGGATGTCCGGATGACTGCCCTCATTGCTCGACAATCTACAGCCAAGGACCTCCCCACGTTCTCCGGGGACCCCCTCGAGTGGCCTGCCTGGATAGCGCAGTACCACCAGTCGACCAACACCTGCAGGCTGACATCCAGCGAGAACCTCATCAGACTGCAGCGTGCGCTGAAAGGCAGGGCCCGGGAAGCTGTCTACTCCCTCCTGCTGGACCCCGAACAGGTCCCAGAGATCCTGGCCACCCTCGAGACGCGGTACGGTGGCTCAGGATCCATCGCCAACCTTATGCTAAATAAGGTGAAGAAGCTGCCGCACCTGTCAGCGGAAGCTTCACTCGAAGAGATCGCCGACTTCGCTGGGACGGTCCAGAACTTGGTGGCCTCCCTGCGAGACTTGAGGACGGAGGGCTACCTCACCAACCCCGCCCGTAAGCCGACGTCACTGCCAAGATGCCCTGCACCCTGAGGATGTCTTGGCTGCTCGAGTTGCGCCAGCTAGGCCAATCCACCCCGGCCACACTATTGCAGCTCTCAATGTTCCTGCGAAGCGTCGCGAAAGTGATCCCGATCAGCGGCATGCTCGACCCGGTGCGACCAAATCGAGGGCGCCGCGAACAAGTGTTAGTGAATGCGGCGGCCGCGCCCCCGACGAGCGCGGCTACGCCCGGACCCAGGAAGCGTGCCGCGACCGACTCTGCCCACCGGTCTTCAGCCGGGAAAAGGGCGACAGTGCGAAGTGACAATTGTGCGCAGTGCAATAAGTTCCACGCCATTCGGGATTGTGCGGTATTCGCCGGGAAATCTGTCGCCCTCCGCTGGGAGACCGTGCGCGCAAGCAACCTGTGCCGAAAGTGCCTCGGTCGACACCACTCGAGGGAGTGTAAAGTGAAAGTGTGGTGCGGGGTGGGGGAGTGCCGGCATCCCCACCACCGGTTGCTCCATGAAGTGCGAAAAACGGAGCCGGAGCCGGAGTCCGCAGGGAGTGAAGTGTCAGTGTTCGCGCTGTTAGATGAGGGCTCTACCGTGACCCTTGTCGACGCCGAGATCGCGATGTTGACCGGTGCAAGCGGTCCGGTCCGTGCCGTACGGCTTCACGGAGCGAAGGGCATGTGCACCTCCGACGCCCGCTCCCGACGTGTGAAGCTGACCATCAGAGGCGCAGGGTTGAACACGACCTTCTCCATCACCGCGAGCACCATAGCCGAGCTGAACCTGCCGGAGCAGCAAGTGCCAGGACGACGCATCACCCCGAAGCTCTTGATCGGGCAAGACAACGCCCACCTGATTGTATCGAGAGAGGTCCGTGAGGACAACACTTCGCGCATAGTGTCGCGGACCGCTTTAGGGTGGATCGCTCACGGGGGAACAAACCCTGGCGCTGACGGCCCAGCCACTACTCTGGCCCTGCAATCAGAGACCGCCGCGGACGCTCGCTTGAGGGAGTTGGTGAGGACAAACTTCGCCATCGACTCCCTCGGCGTTACATCAGCAGCACGGGTCAATGCTCAAGACGCAAGGGCACTAGCGATGATGGGAGAGACCACCCGCCCCCTCGCTACCGGGAGGTGGGAAACCGGACTCCTGTGGAAAGACCCGACAACCGTGCTACCCGACAACCGGCAGTGCGCACTGAAGCGGCTACAATCTCTCGACAAGAAGCTGGCGGCGGACCCCACCCTGGCGGCCGCGTACGCCGACAAGATGTCACAACTTGTCGCCAAAGGCTACGCCAGGAAGCTTTCAACCCACGAGGCATCATTACCTGCCCCGCGAAAGTGGTACCTTCCTCACTTCGCGGTGACAAATCCCAACAAGCCGGGGAAAATCAGAATCGTCTTTGATGCCGCCAGCCGATGCCGAGGGACGTCTCTGAATGACCAGCTGATGACCGGCCCTGACTTGCTGTCCTCACTCCTGGGGAACCTCCTTCGCTTCCGAGAGGGAAATGTGGCCATCGCCGCAGATATACAAGAGATGTTTCTGCGCATCCACATCAGGAGAGAGGACCAACCCTCCCAGCTGTACCTCTGGAGGTCGCCTGGCACACGGGACCCAGAGACGTACCAGTTGACATCTATGATGTTCGGGGCGACATGTTCCCCCAGCAGTGCCCAGTACGTGCGAGACAGAGTGGCCGGGCACTACGAAACCGAGCACGCCGCCACAGCAGCCGTTCGTTCCAAATTCTATATGGACGACTATTTGGACGCCGTGGATAACGTACACGAGGCTGCCGCACTGGTCCAGAGCGTGAAGGCCCTCCTTGCAAAGGGAGGGTTCAACCTGACCAACTGGGCCTCCAACAGCCCGGCCGCTATAGCACGGATTCTCCCCGGTGAACGAGCAACCGCCGCAGTGCAGATCAACAGCGGAACCACGGGGACGGAGCGCGTACTGGGACTGGTCTGGGACCCGTCGACTGACCAATTTCTTTACACCTTTCTCGACGCGGTCAGCCCCCAAGAAGCCACACGGCCTACGAAGAGGCAGCTCCTATCCATCATCATGAAAATCTTTGACCCGGTGGGTTTCGTCGCCTGCCTCACTATACGGTCGAAGATTTTACTGCAAGCCGTGTGGCGCTCGAGCATCAGCTGGGACGACCCCATCGCCCCTGAGCATGCCGAGCGATGGAGGGACTGGATGAGTCTGCTGAGGGAAAGCAGCGTGTCCATCCCGAGACGGTCACTCCGACACAAGCTGAGCAACGTTACACTGCACCTCTTCAGTGACGCGTCCGAGCAAGCCTGCTGCGCCGTCGCCTACTTCGTTGAGGAAGTGCAAGGCGCGCCGCGAGCCACCTTCATCGCAAGCAAGTGCAAGGTGGCGCCACTCAAACCGCTATCAATTCCCCGCCTCGAGCTGCAGGCCGCGCTCATGGCGGCTAGACTGGCCAAGACTATTAAATCTGAAAGTCAGGCACGAATATGCAGAACCGTCTTCTGGACCGACTCGACCACTGTGCTGTGTTGGCTACGCACCGACCCACGGACATACTCCGCCTTTGTGGCGAATCGGTTGGGCGAGATCGACGAACTCACCAACATAGCTGACTGGAGGTGGGTTCCAACCAAACAAAACCCCGCTGACATCGGCACCCGAGACTTGGCACTACCCGACCTGTCCCTGCAAGGAGAATGGTTCTGCGGACCTGCTTTCATCACGAAACCTGACGAGGACTGGCCCGAAGAGCGCGCCCTCACCACGAAGCCCGATGACTCGATCCTGGAGACTAGGCCCCAATATGTCGGCCTCATATCCACGGCCGGGGAGGCCCTGCCCGCTATCGAGAGGTTTTCCTCATGGTACCGCCTCATCCGCGCCACAGCATGGATACTGCGCTTCATAAGGCGTTGCCGGATGGGGTCGGGCCGACCTCCGAAGGCCCGCTACGGCCGAGGAGCTCAAGGAGGCTGAACGCAGATGGGTGATCAGGTCCCAAGAGAATGCCTTCACCCCCGATCTTCACAACATACAGCACGGCCAGGCGCTGCCCGCCGCTAGCCGCCTAAACAGCCTGACGCCTTTCCTCGGCCCAGACGGAGTCATGCGGATGCGCTCCCGTTTGCAAGCAGTAACCGGAGCCACGAGCATAGCCAAGACTCCGATCATCCTAGATGGCGATGACCCTTATACTCGGCTGCTGATCCGACACTACCACCAGAAGGCGGACCACCCGAGCACCGAGAAGACCATCGCAGAGGTACGGGGCAGCTTCTTCGTACTGCGGCTACGTACCACTAGCAGGAAGATCGCCCACGACTGCCCAACGTGCCGAATGCGGAAGAGCAAGCCCGTCCCACCCATTATGGGAGCGCTCCCAGAAGCTCGCCTGACGCACCATGTCCGCCCGTTCACACACTGCGGACTGGACTACTTCGGCCCTATGGAGGTCACGATTGGCAGACGCCGAGAAAAGCGCTACGGGGCCATATTTACATGCCTCTCCACTCGCGCCATACACCTAGAACTGGCTGCGTCGCTGAGTGCTGACTCGGCCATCATGGCCCTGCAACGGATGGCGGCCCGCCGAGGACAACCAGCAGTGATGTACTCCGACAACGGTACCAACTTTCATGGAGCAAACAATGAAATCCGAGATGCCGTGGAGTCGCTCAGCCAAGACGCAAGGATGCAGGATACCCTAGCCATACAGGGTATCGAGTGGCGCTTTACCCCACCTCTGAGTCCCCATATGGGGGGAGCCTGGGAAAGGCTGGTACGTTCAGTGAAGCGAGCCCTAGGAGCTACACTGAAAGAAAGAGCCCCGAGAGAGGAGACACTTCTTACGGCGCTTGCAGAAGCCGAGTTCGTGGTCAACAACCGGCCCCTGACCCACGTCTCGGTTGATCCGAGAGACGAGGAGCCCTTGACCCCCAACCACTTTCTAATGGGGTCAGCGGGAAAACGCCCTCACCTGTCACTATATGACAAAAAGGAGGAGGAGGTATGCCTCCGCCGCCAGTGGCGCATAAGCCAACAGCTGGCAGACATGTTCTGGAGGCGGTGGCTTCGTGAATACCTCCCCACCATGGCCGCCCGGCAGAAATGGCACCACCGGGCCGACCCCATCAAAGAGCACGACTTGGTGGTCATCATGGACCCCGCTCTACCCCGAAACAGCTGGCCACGCGGACGTGTAATCGAAGCTAAGCCCGCCGCTGACGGACAAGTAAGAATTGTCCGCATACAAACAGCCACCGGCATCTACGTGCGCCCAGCGGTCAAAGTCGCGGTCATACTCCCGGCACCGACGCTCGCACCAGCTTCATCACCCGCATCAGCTTCAACACCCGCATCCGCTGCAACACCCGCATCCGCTGCGACACCCGCATCCGCTGCAACACCCGCATCCGCTGCAACACCCGCATCCGCTGCGACACCCGCATCCGCTGCAACACCCGCATCCGCTGCAACACCCGCATCCGCTGCGACACCCGCATCCGCTGCACCACCAGTACCAGCTTTGACGCCCGCACCGACCCACGCCAGCCCAAGGGTGCCGATGAGGACCGCCCTCCGACGGCCCAGAGGGACTGGCCGGCGAGGTCACCGCCGGAGTACACGTCTTCACAGCTAGGCACAGACGTTACTGCACCGAGGGGAGAATATACCAGACGTGACTATCAAAGTTTGTAATACCCTCCGTTTGCATAACATCAACCAGTACATAACTCAGTAGGTGGTACGACTAGATACGAAATCAACTACTGAGTTCGTGCAGTTTCGAACGAGAGACGACTCGATACGTTCTCGATCGAGCTGGCATGTAGTACTGGTCAGGCTCATAACAGACGACCTGACCACAAACGAGAGAGAGAGAGAGAAGCGACTAGATACGCGTCTCTGTCTTGTTTGTTTGTCTGCACAAATAATTAATTGTGCAACGCCCGACTTTAATTTTAACCTGATAGAAGCGACTAGATACGCATCCCTATCTTGTTATGTTTGCACAAAAAGAGGATTTGTGCAAACGCCCCATTTCAGTACATATTGGCTTTCGACAAGCGTAGTTCCGGGGTTTTAGAAGAAGTGATGATGACAGTGCACGTCATCGTTTTCTTTTTCCTACGCCCCTGAACCTCGTTTTCGTCCCGAGACGCTACTGGGTGCTAACGGGACATTTCTCCGACCCCCGCCACCCCTACGGTCGCTCCCGGCGACGGTCCCGAAACAGAGCGGGCTCTCATTGGTCGAGCCCCTCTGATCCACAAAAAACCTTTCAAAATTATTGTTCTACCAAAATTGTCTGTCTTTGTAAGCGATTCCTGCGGCCGCGGTGACTGATCTAAATAAACGATATTTTCTGATCTGTTCATTAGCGCCCGCGTAATCGAGTAAACTTACTTATTTTATGTTTGTACAATGCATTTTTTTGTAAATTGACGGCAAAGTATTACCTGTCCTACTTTGACCCCCATGACATACTTTGTAATAATTTTGGTTGCTTTAATAAAAAATAGGTGAAGATTGCAATAGGCTCAATTCAAGCAGAAGGTCGTGATTGACATCCTAATTTTTTGATCAAGTCGATCAAAGATTGACAGAGTCTACGGCAGCTCGCGAAATATTCACGAGTTCAAACTGCCCGATTCGCCGCACGGTATCGCACCGAAGTACTTGAACGATGCGTACAATTCTAAAATTCAGAGTATTCTCACGGATTCAACACGCCTTCTACCTACTTCGCCTGCATCTTCACCCGGCCTGAAAACCGACCGTGACTTTCTCTTCGCCCTCACCACCTCCTTGCAAGAAATCGTTTGCCTTTTTCAAGGCATTTCCCCCCTTCCTTCCTACCCTGCTCTGAAGCGTCGAAGTGGCCAGCCTGATCTTCTTCTTCTAAAACGTGCGGCAAGATTTTACAGGTCTTGTCCCGTACAATACTTATTTAATAAATTGTGAGAAATTTTCTTAAATTCCTTATTTTTAGAATTCCTTTGGCTTAACATATCAAAAATGTTATCACTTATTTTAATTTATACACATTTTATTTATTTTTTGGATACTTAGGCTAAAGGCAATTACACCATATTATAAGGGTAACCAAATATTCATTTACACGACTTTCAGATTTCTATAATTTATTAGGAATGTATTTCCCAAAAAAATCTAATGAAATGTACGAAAAGACAACTACGCCTTTTGTAGAATGTTACCATATCATGGCATATAATATTTCTACGACACGTCAACATGTAGCATGTTACCATGTCATTGCATAGAATATTTCTACGGTACATCAACATGTAGGATGTTACCATGTCATTCTATAGAATATTTCTATATTACATCAACACGTAACATTTTACCATGTCATTGCATAGAATTTTTCTACGGTACATCAACATGTAGCATGTTACCATGCCTTTGTATAGAATATTTCTACTGCACATCATCATGTAGCATGTTACCATGTCATTGTATAGAATATTTATACCGTACATCAACATGTAGCATATTATCATGTCATTGCATAAAATATTTCTACGGTTCATCAACATGTAGCATGTTACCATGTCATTGCATAAAATATTTCTACAGTACATCAACATGTAGCATGTTACCATGTCATTGCATAGAATATTTCTACAGTACATCAACATGTAGCATGTTACCATGTCATTGCATAGAATATTTCTACGGTACATCAACATGTAGCATGTTACCATGTCATTGCATAGAATATTTCTGCGGTACATCAACATGTAGCATGTTACCATGCCATTGTATAGAATATTTCTACGGCACATCAACGTGTAGCATGTTACCATGTCATCGCATAGAATATTTCTGCGGTACATCAACATGTATCATGTTACCATGCCATTGTATAGAATATTTCTACAGTGCATCAACAAGTAGCATGTTTTATTTATTTTTTTTTATTGAATACCTCACAAGAGTCCCAACTGCTCCAAACCATCTGGAGCCAGTGAGACTATGGCATTCCCAATTGGGGAATGTTGTGAGGCTGGAGGTATTGGAGAGGGGAAGGAGAAGGGGAAGGGGAAGAGGAAGGTGGGGAATACCTGGCTATTCAGATCTGATCACCAAACACGGCGAAAAGCCATTTCAAGCAACGTTTCAATTCTGAATGGTGGTCTTTCACCAGGGCGATACTGAGAGTATCTTCCACTCTGGAACGTGCGCAAATATGCTATATATTATTTTTAAAATGAATTAATTGTGAAACAACACAAATTAATTAAATAAAAATTACTTGTGCACGCCGGGATTTGAACCCGCGACCTTCGGATTCGTAGTCGAGAGCCTTACCCCTCGACCATGTTACCATGTCATTGCATAGAATATTTCTGCGGTACATCAACATGTAGCATGTTACCATGCCATTGTATAGAATATTTCTACGGCACATCAACGTGTAGCATGTTACCATGTCATCGCATAGAATATTTCTGCGGTACATCAACGTGTAGCATATATTCGAATTTCCGTGGATCGTCCCAACTCACATAAGTGGGTAATTCAATGGTTAAATTTTAACCAAATTGATTGTTTTTATCGATTTTTGGGTTGTGCTACCTAAGATTTTAGACAGCCTTGCAGGGTTCATCATCAGGGCAGACGTGCAGATTGACGTAGGTTTCGAAATCAGGAAGCCATTGTAAGCCCTACCAAGAATTATTAGAAAAAAAATTACCTCTCTGGTGCGCCATCAACCGTCGGTAGTGTCACAAATTCGACGAAACCTGAAAATATTGAAATTATTTGAAGGAAAATGCGTATAGTCATGAAAAAACATAAATAACACATTAAAAAACAAAACATTTTTTTTTACCGAGGTGTTCAATTCAACATAGATACTTTATTATTCTTTTTTTCCTTTTATTTAAATGAGAATTCATGTATTTGAATATTAATTCATTACATTGTAGAATCGTCATATAAAGGGGTTATACGGTGTCCATCTGCCCTGATGGCGGATACCGTACCGCTATCCGAAACGTTCGCTAATGGAGGAGGAAGCGCAATACGGAATAATATCTAAAAAAAAAAACTAATTTCAAAACAAATATGGTCAACGAACCCTTGAATATATTGTACCATTTATATTTAACAAGTCATACGAATTTAAAAACAATTGCTCTATGAAGAAATTCTCACTGATGTTAAAGTGTTGGCTTTTGGAAGGTAACCTTGTGTATTGATGGTAACAAATATGACGGTCTCCTTGATTGTATATCTCTTTGATATCTGCTGTATTTACGCTATTTTGATATTTCTTACATTGTCTATTGAACAAATATGTTGGTCTCCTTGATTGTATATCTGCTGTATTTACGCTATTTTGATATTTCTTACATTGTCTATTGAACAAATATGATGGTCTCCTTGATAGCTGTGAGTACCTTTAAAATTATTTTTATGTTACTGGCTGAGGCTGAATCACAACATTCCCCAATTGGGGATGCCATAGTCTCACTGTCTCCCCCAACTGGGAGCAGTTGGGACTTGTGCGGTATTCATATAAAAAAATAAAATACAATAACAAGTAATAAAAATAGAATCCGTTCTGAAGAAATTCCTGTGTATCTTGTCATATCGATCGGGAGTTCACCGTCCACTACTAAAAGGCTATCAGCCGCAGAGACTTTGAGAGCCTACACAAAAATAATATTATCTTTCTTACATTACCTATTGAACAAATATGATGGTTTCCTTGTTTGTATATTTACTTGGTAGCTGCGGGTATCATTAATGTTTATAAATATATATATATTTTTTTTTTATTACATAGATATTTTTTACAATATTGGTATTTTTATAGTACTGATATATTTATAATATTGATATTTTTATTACATTGGTATTTTTATAATGTTGATATATAAAATATATTGATATTTTTTACAATATTGATATTTTTATAATATTGGTACTTCTGTAATTTTGATATTTTTAATGATATTGATATTTTTATAATATTATTTAAATCGGTGTTATAAAATTGGACTCCAGTATCTCAAGAACAAAACTGTAATGCTGTTTCCATTTTTTTTTTCCAACTTATGTACATTGATCACAACATGCATGCGCCTCTATTTTCTAATTTTGCCATACATTTGTATGATGATTGTTATTTATTGTTGTATTATATAATATTGTTGAAATAAACTCCTGCTGACAAGG
>JAHDVE020011071.1:0-66014 GCA_022606495.2 Halesus radiatus
TAAACACTATTTTGAGACAAAGTAGACTCGCCGAATGCCACAGTCAACATTTCAAGTGCGTTGGAGCACTTTATTCCATTTTTAACGCAAAATTTAATACATATTCTTTGATCCATTTTTTTTTAAGTAAAAAAATCGAAGAACACACAAAAACGTGACTAACCTTTCCAGTTGTCAAAAACAAACCACTAATCCAAAATGATTGATAATGCTAATATGATAAACATAACAACAACAAAAAATTGATAATCGAATGTACACAGCCCGGGAAAATTCAAAATTCACCTTTTCTTTTGAACAAACCTCGTACAACAAAAATAAACAAATTAGTTCTAATCCGTATTAGGTATTATTTACTATACCCTTTGATGAAAAAAAGATCTTTAGGTTTAGGTGGGTATTTTGACCTCAAATCCAAAATTAAGTTTTGTATGAAACAGGCCGCGCAGCAGTTCCTATTAATGTGGGCAATTGGGCAAGGCAAGTAGGTACTCGTAAGCTCTAATTTTCCTTACTATTTTAAACTCACTTTCATTTTCCTATCCGCCATCTTGGTGTTGTCAAACCTTATAAATGTTCGTATCGTACTCAATATCGCAAGTAGCTACTTTAAAAAAATGTGTTTCATAAATTTGAAATGTAAGAAAAAGATTTTAATAGTTGTCACCAAATAATGAATACCATACTTTGTAACAAAATTATTGTTCGTTATATCCGACGCCTGCCATTTACAAATTTTTGTAATTTTCGTAATAGCGTCGGAATTTTGTCGAAAGAGCGACTATTTTTCATGCGCCAAATACACTAGAATCATCTATCAATTTAACCAATAAACATTTCTCATTCGAAAATATTTCTCGTAATAATATTATAACCTTTTGTTCATAGATGGCAAGACAAAGATAATTGAATTTAATCAAACTGTAATAGTAGAAGACTATTCTACCAACAGAGGGCAAGAACACCAGGAGAATTGTACGCGCCAATAAATCAACGCTTTGTAAAAAGAAGATTTCATCTAACATACTAACGATTTTTGATAATGAGCTCTAAAAAGCAAATTTTAGAGTTTATTATTGCATAACATTAACATATCAGATAAAACTTTATCATTCCAACTAAACCAAAACCATCTTGGAATGATGATTTTATTTTTTGTTCATAGATGGCAATGACATTATTAAAAAAATGTCGAATAGAAGAAATCTGCTTTACCAACACACGTCTGATGTACCGGCAAATAAACCCGCCAATATAGGTTAAGAAAATACGTTCACCTTTTTCTAACACATGATATTTACTGCATGCCAGAAAGAGACATAATTACGTTAGTGCGATTGATCAGCTGAACACGTCAGTTTATTTGGGCGATCAGAAAACTGAAATTCGAAGTGTCATGTCATTACAGAAATTTGTCGTTCTGTCGAATCTTGCAATTTGTTATTAATCATTTGTTTTCCAGCGGTTTTGATAAACTATTATTTTGGAAAATGCGTTGGTACGGAGGCAGCATCGTCGAGGCGGTAAGCCTCTCTAAAAAGAGGAACGCCATATTCGTCGTTTATGTTGAAGGTATGTAATTTTTACCCTTGTTATTTATGTTTTTTCTAGACGTTCTAGAAGTATATTACATTTTCCATTTCACATTATGATTTCCAAAATTGCAATCGAACGTTTATAATTAATATTCCCCGAAAAAACGGACATCTATTCTTAATAATTTCTTTTTTGTTTTGTGAATTTTATATTGTTTGATTTTTAACTAATATTTTTCAATGGGATTGATTGTTTGGAGAGTGTGAAATAACAATAAAATCGATATAATTAACATTTGATTGGCTTGTGTTAAATATTTGTTAATTTTTAGCACCTTGTGTATGATTTTCAATTCATGAGAAGATGTAGTTTTGTGTTTTGACTTCTGACTCATGTTTTTCTTTGTATTGAAATGATTTCATATAATATTTTCAAGTGGATTTATTTATCAAAGTTTACTTTTACAGGAAAAAGTCGTATTTATAATGTTATAATTTTGATTTAATTTCAAATGGAATTGAAAACATACATAAACCTTTAACCGATAACATTACAAACGTAGACACGTTATTGTCTTATAATATTTACACAAAATGCGGCTAAGGCTGCTCTCTGACGGTCCGGTGAGGAACGAATATTTCACTCGCTACTGGAGACACTGCGCAGAAAAGTCACACAATGGACTGCGTTGCGAACCGTTGCCTTTAGCAAACTTGACTTTTCTGCGCAGTGTCTCCAGTAGCGAGTGAAAAGCTCGTTCCTCACCGGACCGTCAGAGAGCAGCCTAAGTAACAAACGCACTTACGTTTCCAGTAAATTCTTTATTTAAACATTGGTCGTGTATGACAAAGACAGATATTAAACTACATGTGGGCATGGACGAAATAGAAATATTACCGGGCGTCGTATTCGCTCTTAAGTTGCGTTTAATACTACATCCTTCACCCCGGGTAAGGGTTATTCGGGAAAAACGAGACACAGGCAAATATACATATAATTAAAATTTGCATTATTATAGTAGATAGTATTATTAATTTTATATAGTACAGAGGTTCAAGTGAGTATAGAAATCTACATGAGTCAGGGTTAATAATATTTACACTAATAAAACATATTATTTTCTTTCAAACCATTTTTTTTTCTTTAAATGGTCTGAACACATTGAACGCGAACGGCAGTGGTCCATTTCTGTCGACGTAGTTGTGGTTCATTGTTATTTATTATGAAATCACAACGTAACTTACATTTTTTTTATAGAGCTTTAGTGTCATTATATGTCTAAAATTTAGAAAAGTTTTTTACCGTTGTCAGTAAAGGAATTCCATATAGGCGGGTCGGTTGGGTGGAGATTTTTTTAATACAATTAAATGAGTTAATATATTATTTTTTGTGCGTTTTATCTCATCTTTTCCTAATCGAAAGAAAAAATGAATACGGAACGCTGTCTACGTATTTCCCAATGACATTACAATAATGTAATTGGGAAATAATTCTATTATTTATTTTAATAAGTAATTTGCTTGTACTTATATGAATGAAATGTTATTTCTTGGTTTTTACTAGTGTTTGCTGTGTAATGGAAACCCTTTCTCATCAAACAGGATGGCATTTGGTACTTATTTATGTAATTCTGTTAGAGATAGCACACAACCTTACACAACGCGTGATAGTTTTATAGTAAATCAAAGTATGGCAATAATCGTGTGCCCACATGGAGTGTCCAAACGCTGCTAGTGGACATTAGCTGCCCCTACCTACAGGCGGTGGTGGGGACTACTCGCCCGTAAAAATAGAATCTATTCTATTCCATTCAACTAAACTGCTATTACTACATACACCATTAAAGCATTTCGTCCATACGTGGCCAGTGCCTACAAATTCTAGTAAACGTCATAGTTACCACTAGCCACTCCACTAAATACTGGCTCCGTGTGGACACGCCATTAGCGTATTTTTTGCTTGCCACTTTGCGAGCTCTACTACGTGTCTATGTTTGTTTGTAATGTCATCGGCATAAAGGTCATAATATAAAATTAATTTCAAATGGAATTAAAAACACATAAACCTTTAATCCCGTTATTTTGAAACTATGAATATATTGCAACATCTTAAAGTCTCTATTCAGCCAGTTAGGAAAATGTTAAGATGTTTTTTTATAAGGTTTTAGCCAATATAAATGGGAAATCGATAGGAAAATGTATTTATGTTCGACTTGCGGAGTTCTATTTTCGATTTTTTTTTGTGATTAAATAGCTTAGATATTCAATTGAATTTTGGATTGCGCAATACTTTTGCAAGAATTTGTTCGCTTGCGTGAAGTAATGTTAATCTTTTTTCTCGTTAATTTATCTGTCTTTATTGTCCTTAAATTAAAATAAGTAAATTAAATAACATTTGTTTTGACACATTTTTGATCATGTCCATTGTACTTAGATATTTTCTGGGTGATTTTGTTTTGGTGTTTATCACGAGATTTCAACTTTGATTGCAAACGATATTGAGTCTATACACGGTGTCCGGAAAGTTGTGGTCCAACCGGGAAACCGATTGCGAAACATGCTAAACGCGCTCCCAATATTTGTACACGGTTGACATTTGTCACATGAGAACGAGTTGTTTCTACGACTCGTTCTTGTGTTCAACAGCTCGTCTATGGAATGATCTGCTGGCCTCTGTGTTTCCTCCCTCCTACAAAATGAGTCTCTTGAAGACCTAGGTTCACTCCTTCCTATCCTCCAAAAGACCCTCCACACAGAATTTCCAAAGATGACAAGCCTTGAACCAGAACCTCTCCTGTGGAGTAAATGTAAAAAAAAAAATGTCTAAGGCCATTTTAAGCAACGTTTCACTTCTGAATGGTTTTCTTTCAGGGCGTCACTGAGAGTATCTACCACTGATAAAAGGCAATGTCAATATACAGATTAAAAAAAATAAGTCAATAATTTACCTAAGACCTTTCCGTCTCCTAGGCCCCAGACAGAACAATGAAAATTATTATCTGTTCAAGAAAGATTTTCGGTATTTTAAATCATTTAATCATTTTCAAAAGAAGTAAGGAAAAATTGAGCTACAGACACGCATACAACACATTTAAATTTTTATTTTTTTATTTATTTAGTACAGAAAACATATTTCACAATAATTGTTAAAAAAATGTTTTGATTGTCCACCTAGGAAGATTTTCAGAAGAACAGTTAAATTTAAATACTGATGAAATGATAGTACATATACATCGGTTGTTGATGCCGATGGTAGGTACAAAGAAATCAACATATCGACCCCTTGGAATAACAAGGTCGATATTACAAAGCAAGTGAGATTATGTATTTACTTTCCTTTATTTTTATACGGTATTCTTTGGAATGTTAAAAACTGAATTAAGTGTACCTGCTTATATTATAAATATGTCTGCACATATTACAACAATGAAATTACTAATAATCTATACGTTCTATGACTAGTGTTGTTGCAACGCGGCCATACTCGAAACCTTTAAGAAACAGTTTTGCAACATGCAAAAGTATATTTAAAGAAAATATTCCGGGAGGCGGGAGGGGAAGGAGATGGGGAGGAGAAACATTGGAAAGTATCTGGCTATTCGGATCAGGTCACTAAACCTGTGAAGCAACATTTTGATTCTGAATAGTAAAAATTTCACCAGGGCGAAATTGAGGGTGTTCAAAATTATTGACATTTGTAGTTTTATTTCGTCTTTTAATTAAAAAAAAATTATTCTAACACTTAATGATTATATAAAATAAATCGTAATTAAATTTTCATCAAATTTATTGAACCTAGTTCAATTTGTCTTTTTTGCGAAAATCTATCAAACACCCATCCTATTCAAACCAGTTGAATTTACTGAACTTCTTTCCTTGCTGGCATCTACGGTTATGATGTCCTCTTTGACTTTGCTGACCTCTACGGCTGTGACGGCCTCTTCGTCATCTTTCCCGGCTTCTTCCGCCCTTCTTTCCTCGCCCGCTTTGTCAGCATCAGTGGCATACGTTTTCTAATCCTGTCGTGGCTATGTCTCGAATGCTTTCTTTCCAACGATAAGTCGAGCTGGATTCGATAAGACTCCTCCAAGAATATCTTGTATGCCATAAAGGTGCTCATGTCTCTTGTCAGCAGCATCGTAAGATTAAGTCTCCGAGGCCACTCATTTCCCACTCTGTAGAGCGCCGGGTTCACTTCCGTGCTTTTATTTATGTTCGATATATTTATGCTGGTTTCTATTTCGCAGCACAATGACCGAAGTTTGGCCTTAAACCTGCGTATGATCCATCTGCGTTCGTGCAATATTTCTTCTGTGTCTTTTACGTGTGGCTCTGCGATTTCAGACAGCACATCGAAAGCTCTCCCGAAGATGTTAAGCCTGCTGAGAAGCCTCGGGAGAGTATGATGAACCTGTCAGAAAAAAGTATACATAATATAATTACATTTTTTTTCTCTCTGATACATCACATAAGAGTTACGGGTTTCAGGGCCGACCTGAACGTGAGCCTCTGAGTAAGATTGTCCCTCATGCAGAGACCAGTCAAGTATGATGTATGTAATCAAATGTCTAATAATAAATACACGTCAGCAATATATCTAACTATTTATATATAAAGAAGAGTGTCTGGGGCTGGGTTTATTTTTTATACTAATCTACAGTGTTATTCCAAGCTTGATGACATTTTACACACTTCAAAACAAGACGAAGGTCACTGTCTATGAAGTTTCTAAAAACCCCTTAAAGCAGAATTTTGGTACACTTGACATTCAAAATAAGAGGAAAATTACTGGGTAGAGGTAGGGGTAGGGGTATTACATCACAGCTTCAAAACTTTACTCCAAACCATTCATAACCCCGGACAACTCCGGGTACTTCAGCTAGTTAATCTATGTATCAATCCAGAACGAATCAAAATATGTATATCCAGATAACAAATAGGACAATCATGCACATAATGTGTACTTTACTATTTTGCAAGGAAAATTTCAACAGTTATCTTTGAATACTAGAGATGGCAGCACCTCTGTTTGCGGCTAGCACGTGGAGCGAGTGTATGACAGACACTTGCATATTTAATAATATGGATTTGGATCAAGTGGTTTACCATTAATTCAGATGTCATATTATTCCTATATGCCCTCTTGAAGCTGATGTATTGGCGGTGCGGCAGGCTATGGTCCGTGCAGGAAGGAGTCACTATCCTGCTAGAGTACAGTGGCGCCAACTTGGTCTTGTTCAGGTAGTAGAAGTCGTCCAGTGCCATCTTCAGGTTTAATCTGAAAGAAAGGAAAATGTTTGATTCTATATTGACTGGTCAGTGGCTGAGCATCGCGTCTCTAGGTTCCACACAGGTGTTTTGAGTTAAATTCCTTAGCTGGCTAAGTCCTTCATCACAACACAAGCAACATCTTCCGCTTGCTGTTTTGCTAGCAAATATTTTCATGTTATTCGTAACCTGGTAATGTTTACTTTCTTTAAAAAAAATTTAAATATTGATAATTTGCTAATGTCTGTCGTACACACTTACTCGACGTGGTAGCTACAAATGGAAATGCTGCCACCTATAATTTTCAAAGAGAACTGTTGGAAGTTTTCATAAAATATTATATCAGAAGGTTGATTGATAAAATCACGTTGGGGTCACCATTTTAGAAATCGCATACATTTCTTGCTTCATTCACATTCATACATTCTCATCTATTATTCCGACTTCTGACATGGCCCGACTCAAGTATTTGATTCACTCGATTGTGTCATGTCTTACTCGGGCGTCCCCAGCTTCTCCGTTCGTATTCGCGTCATATATTCTCCTTACACTCTTTTCTTCGTTCATTCGCTCTGTGTGCCCAAACCATTTAAGCCTCTCTTTTTTAATCTTACTCATTACCCTTACATCAGTATTGCATAAATTGTGTTAATTACAGTACATTGACTATTATTCCGCTATCAATTCATAGTCTAAATCAGAGATTCCTAACATGAATGATATCGTCCCCCAAGGAGCATTGGATAAATTCAAGGGGCGGTGAAGGGCTACAAGAGGGCAGTGAAGGGCTGAAATGGGAGTGAAGGCAATTGCAACATTTTTATTACATTTTCCTTATGAATTTTAGTTTGTCATAGGTACATTTTTGAAAGAATCTTGCAACAAAATGAACTCTTCAATAATTCTATTGATTTATAGATGAACCTATTGCAGTCCTGCAATTGGTTTGTACATATTTAAAATATGTTGTAATGTGGATGAAGCAAGGAGTGTATGTTAGAAGTATTTTCAAGCCGGTTCGAAGTCAGCCGCGACTGTTTACTTACATTCTTTGAACGTCGATAGGCTGACGGTGGATTTTCGCTTGGCGAGACCTTAGGGTGGCCGGTTTGAATGAATCAGAGCCTTATTTTGTTTGAAATTCGATAGACGGACGGTGGTTTTTGGCATATCAACGATTTCCATGTCCCGTTTTGACTGCGATTCGACCTTATCGTGTTTGAAATGAAAGGAGCTTAAGGCCGATTTTTGCTCGCAGATACCTTGTCTGAATTTGAGGGCTTACCGTATTATTGTTAATACTAAGTTTTGCCTATTGCAGTCTTGTTAATATTAATAGTTTTTTTTGTCATTTTCTTTACGGTGCTATAACACCTAACCAGGTTTCTCGGGACCTGTTGTCAGGTGAACAATATAATATGTAAAATAGCTATCATAATGGAGAACAGGGGTTTATGAAAAGCTTGTGTCGGGGTATTGAGCGACGGCGGAAATGAGAGTTATTATCTCTCAGTCACAGTGTATATATTTAGATTCACTGTGACTGGCCCCCCCCGTTTTCATCAGCGTTCATGGACGTTACAGTTGGTTAGTTTAATAAAACGAAATTCACCTGGTCATTTTGAGTGCGGTTTCGGGGTAATGATTATGAATCGGCTTGTGCATGATCTCATAACCTATCGGCTCGGCACCGCAAGGGTTGTGGGAGTACGTGGACAGGAGGAGCTGCTTTGTGAGCCCGGGGCTCGTCAGGAACACCACTGCGGCCAGGATTCCCGTGATACCTGAAAATTCCATCATCATTAATTACATATATTCATATTATGTATTTACGTATACGCAGCCTACAACCCTGGGAGAGTCTTGGCCGGCTCCAGGGAACGTCTCTGCCGGTCTCCCGCTGTTTCCCTCTAGTTCCTTTAACCTACCAAATCTGAATGGCTAGGTACTTTCCAACCTTACCATACCCCATCACCTCCATTTTTTTTACTGAAACTACACACAGAAAATAATTTCCGTCGGGGCCTATATCATCTTTAAGGATGCTGTGTGGGGGGTCTTTTTGAGGATACGAAGGAGTGAAGAACATGTGTCTTGACTCTTTTCCTCTCTCCTACAACATGGGCCTGTTTCCATGTTGTAGGAGGGAGGAAACACAGAGGCCGGCAAATCGTTCCATTTCCGGACTGTTGAACTCAAGAACGAATAATAGAAATGACCCGTTTTCAAGTGACAAATGTCAACCGTATACAAATGTTGGGCGCGAGTTTGGCATATTTCCTGACTGTACCGGTGCCGAAGAGATCAGTGACGCTAGTTCCTAAGATTATCTTCCATTGAAATACCAGTACGAGGACAGCATTCCCACCTGACGCCTGTGCTCCAAAGATTGCAGTCCGTTTGTTAAGATAGGGGAATCTATCAAACGGACCGCCCGTTTCTGCACATTCAAGCGTTTTTTCAGGTATTTCGGGGCTCCAGACCAGAGAGGCTACCAAATTCAACAGTGCGATTGATATAGGGTTAGCAGTTGTGTACTATTCACTTTTTTAAGTTTCTGTGTCGATAAATCAATGTTTATTGAAAGAATGTTATGCAGTTTTATACAATACGACAATTTTAAATATAAGTACAATATATGTTACATAATTATATTATTGTATGGTTTACATTACCTACCTCACTAGGTGAAACCTGTTCTGAGGTAGGTAACTGGTACAAAAAAAAAAATTAAGTTTTTTTCCTTTTTTTTGTTGAAAGAAAGACAAATATTCGCTGGTTACGAATAACCTGACAATATTTGAAAATCTCCTACTACCATCACAGTAAGCGGAAGATCTTGCTTGTGTCGTAATGGAGGACTTAGCCAGGCGAGGAATTGAACTCACGACGCCCGGGTGAGATCCAAACGCGACGCCAACTCAGCCACTGACCGGTGGTTGATGTTATGACAGATTAGGCATTGTTAAATTAAAATATTTAAAACGTAATATATTAAAATAGTAATGCTAGAATATACAAACAATAATTGCTAAACTATTAAAGTATCTGCAGGCCTCATACAGTGCGTCCAGCTTCTGAGAGGCTAACTTTACTCCCAACTTCCTCTTAGACCTCACAACCTTTCCCAAAAATGGGAATGCCATTGTTCCAGTTATGACTCTCAGGTGGTAATTAAACAACATAGTATCAGTTGTGATGTGATGTACATAACATTCTAATTAAAAAATACTAAATTCTTATTTTCAGTATTTATTTGATTATACTGGGATTTTAGATGGATTTTAGAACATAATATAAAGAGCTATCGAAAATTACAAGTACGTAGAGATTCTAAACCGTAAAGTAATGAACAATCTTTTTCAAACGTTTAACAGTGACATAAAATAGAAAACCAAAACAATATTATAACACAAATCATTAATGCTACGTTATTCAAGCTACAATATTATAGGATTCATCAAAGTGCTGGTATAGATGATGCTTTACTGTATAGATGGAGTTGGGAAAAACATCAACAAAACCTCCAAACTAGTGGTGGGCGAAGCGGCTCGATGATCCGGATCACTCACTACAGGTTCGCTTATCCAGCTCGATTGAACGACAGTTCGCGTCTCCCCGCACCATGCCCTCTCCCTCGCTCCCTTGGCCCTCCTAATGACGTCCTTAAGACGCTCTTACACGATTTTTTCACTTTTTTCGTCCAGTTTTCATGTGGATTGTCTTTACAGAGAGATGATTTAGTGATCCGGCTCACTAAACCGAGCCGCTTCGCCCATCGCTACTCCAAACCTGTTGCCCGGATCATGCATCCTATTGATTAATGAATGAGACCGATAGTTGGTCGTGTAAGTGTTGCAGAAAAATGTTAGAGTTTGTCTTGTGTTCCTCATCGATACATTTAATTTAATAGTGGCGAGGATGGCAGGACTAACAATTAGGTTGTTAATGATTCTATATAATACAACTAGGTCTGACATAATTCAATATATAATGAATTTATGCCGCCGTTTTTCCAATAGCTGCATTCCATGCAGTTGATCGGGGTTTGATTCTCTGCCGTTTCAGTATTTAAAAAAAAAACTTTTGTTTTTAAAAATACATGTAATTATTTTTAATATTCTGTATTTGAAAAGAACTATGAACTTTCAGCTTCACAAATACTTACAATATTTTCAAAATTCGGTGATTTTTCACACGTGTCTGTGCCAGTCCTAATATGAAAACCTTTTTTTCTCATATAAGTTTTCTTTCCAAGAATTTGGTGTTGGTTTTTGATATATTACCGTGCGGAATTACCACTGCACAAATTTGAACATGCGTTTCAAATGATGCGTCGTTTTTATTTATTTCGTAGTAATTTAGATATAATCTACAATTTGTCAATAATCGATAATTATTGGGGCCCGAATGTCTGATAAAGGTTAAATTTCAAAATATGATATTGCTGTGGGTGATTTTAAATTTTATCGTTATTTACATATATCTCTTATCATTTAATTTAATAATCCTTATCACGCCTTCTTTTTCAGGAAAAACCCGCTAATATGTTAATATTTGACAATATGTTTTTTTAAATCTCATCTTATTTTATATTTCGGAGAATATCCTTGTTTTTTTTTTTAATAATTTTATCAACTTTATAATAATAATAATAAAAAAATGGATTATTTTTATAGCGCCGTTTTCGTGAGAAACGGCACCTCAAAGGCGCTTATGTAAGATAATATAACCTATAAACATGTATAAAAATATAATGATATTTAATAAACATTAGGTCATTCTGGCATTTTATTTTTTATCGTGATAAATATCCCATTGACCCGTAGGATTTTCCCTGATAATAATAATAACATTATGTATATATATTTTTTAAACTTGTTTTATTTGTTATAAAACTAAAAATATGCAATTTTGTTTCCCTTTATATTAGGTTAGGTTATTTAGTATAAAGTAGCGATGGGTCATGACCCATTTTGTTAAGAGCGAGAGTCACGGTACATTTTTGTACGACTCAAAAGTACGACTCAATTGAACGACGGCTCATTTAAGAGCCGGCACATATTAAGATCTGATTCTCAGCTCATGAGCTCATAACCCAGTTCATACGACTCCTTGTTCCTACGGCTCCCAGCGCCCAGTGTATAGCTGTAGGTACAAAGCGTCCAGATGACAGACTGTCAGGCGCCGTTCATGAACTGTACGGTGCCTGCACACGTGTAAATGTGGTAATTATTCTTATCTCTACACATGAATGTGTGAACTCTTGAAAACAACTGTTTTAAGATGCGTCGTGGCGCCAAATATTTCCCATTAGTATTGTAGAAATTAAACTATTTAAATATGTATCACCGTAGAAATAATATACGTAGGAATACTATTGAACATCTGAGATATGTTTATCTTTTTAGATAAATAAACAATCTTTCTTAAATGGTTCCAAGGTTTGTCAAAAAGAGTCACAGCTCAATTGACGGTTTACCAAGAGTCGTACTCTCACGGCTCATCGAAATGAGCCGGCACAAATAAAACGCATACAGTATTTTTATAAGTTTCTTGAAGGAATTCAGCTTTAAATTAACAATAACAATTTATTCCATTTCATCCAACCCGATGATGTATGGAAGTGAGGCGTGGAACTGGCAGAGGAAGGATGAAAGTAGACTGAATGCTGTAGAAATGAGATCTCTGAGACAAATGTGTGGTAAAACCATGTATGATCGTGTGAAAAATGTTGAGATTCGTAAAGAATGCAAGGCTGATGTAAGTGTAATGAGCAAAATTAAGAAAGGGACGCTTTGGCGGTTTGGGCATGTAGAGCGAATGAACGAAGAAAGGAGTATAAGGAGAATATATGATGCGAATGTGAATGGAAGAAGAAGCCGGGGACGTCCAAGGAAGACATGGTACAATCGAGTGAATCAAATACTTGAGTCGGGCCATGTCAGAAGTCGGAATAAGAGAAGAGAATGTATGAATGTGAATGAAGCAAGAAGTGTATGCCAAGATCAAGTTATTTGGCAGTCCGCCCTTTCTGCCTACCCCTGTGGTGAAACTGCGTGATGGTTAGTTAGTCAAATTCTGTATTTATACCCGCCAACAAATAATTCATCTCAATATTTAAAAGTATTTTGTGTTAAAAGTGTTTTTTTTTTTTCTAAAATATTAAAATTTACGCCATCTGTGGACGCATAGCATTATGATCATGTTTCGAAAGGCCTTAATAGCTATTAAAACAAATCAAGCTTTTGTGGGAGTTACTTCGGTTTTTTATTATTTATCCGAACACATGGAACGCTACACACTCTTTTCCTGACACACTCACACACGCTTCCTTGGCTTGAGAGATGTGCGACGCATGACCTAGACAAGTATGACCAAGCAACAAGCAATAGTTGATCATTAATGCAAAGGCCCGAAATATTACTGTCACAATTGATTTCATTTACCCTTTTGACTTTTAAAAATAATATTTTTTGGTTGCAAACTGCCTCGAATGCTAGGAGTGCGGTGTGTGGACAGGACTACACATATTTGTATATTTGAACACGCCTCAAGTATTTGATGCACTTGGTCATACCATTCAATTCAATTCTTTATTCCTCTTGAAAATTTCACAAAATTTACATTTTAAGCCATTTTTAAAGATATTATTTTAGATAAGACAGAATGTACAACGTTCAAAATAATTTATTTTTTCATATGAAGCGGTAACTTGGTGATGCGATATTATAATTTAAAAAATAATTACTTATAAAAAATAATAAAGATTAATAGAAAGAAGGTAGACATATATAATCTCAGTAAATTGCATACAACACATACTGGTATTATACAAGTAGCAACGAAGCTTTATGTTTAAACGCAGCTTCATTCATCCTAAATATGTCGATATCCGAAGTGATTCTATTTAACAGCAAGATTGCCCTCCCCACCGGCATGACCATTGGCAAGTTGGTCCTGCAGGGCGGGAGATAAAACAGTCTATGCTGTCGGTGACAATGATAACCATCGGGAATATAGAAATTAATGCTTTCCATGATGGCCCAGTTTTCGAACCATCCGCGAATTAGTCTGAAGAAATGTGTAACAATGTGTACATGCCTTCAGACCCGCAGATGGTTCATTCCGAGCATACCATGTCTGTCTTCCTGGGATGTCCCCAACTTTTTTTATCCACTCACTTGTCATACATTCTAATACTCTTTTCTTCATCTATATGTAATTTCTTTTTGGATTTCTTTATTGCGAATGTGTTATGGTTTACGGTAAATAAAACTGTTTCGTATTTGGAATATCTGCTTAAAGCCCTGTTCTCATGTCATGTTTTTTGCCGGTCCGAATCGATGCGGTTTAGACCATTTATCTTTCTAAATTGGCTATTTCGGCACATGCATTTAAATAAAATATGTTTTTTGTGATTTACGAGTTTGCTGATAAAATTATATTACTCGGGAAATGTAGTAGACACAAACGCTAATACCGGTGATTTGAATTCTGGTAATAATAAACTAAAGAAAAACTTTTGTAGGGAATCCCGTCTTCTGGGTAGTTTGAAATCTTAACTATATACCAAGAAATCTGATTGAATGAAGCAGTAAAAACTTTCGAACGGTGAGCTGTCATCACGAAATCGGCATAGCTTTTCTGTCTGCAGTGTCCGGGGCCCTGATTTCGGTCTTTTTTTAGGATAAAATATTTTGATTAACTGCGGTTCCGATTCCATGTCAATGACGATAAATTTTCAAATGAGTTTTTGGTTTAATTATCACACTATTATTAAAATTTATAGGTGCATCCCACATACTGAGGTTTTCTTTTGTCAAAACTATGTAAATATGGATATTTTTAAAGAATGCCATTCGCTGAATGACAGCTGTCATCCGAGAGAACCGGAACCGTAGTTAAGCAAAAAGTCTTTAAACCTAAGGATAAGGACAATGTCTTAATTCTTAAAAAGATCCGGAATCGGGGCCCGGGTAAACCGACTTTTTTCAACTTCCAAAATTGTTTCTATCATGAGCTATGGAGCTTTGAAATATATTCTTATACAAAATATTATTTCATTTATAAATAAGAGAATTTTGAAAAGGGGTGTTGAAAATAAGACAAATTCCTGCAGTGACTACCAGTGAAACATTAACTACATGAATACTAGTTTTAAGGGCCAGTACTCAAAAATGGCCCTAAACATCACTTTGCAGGTTGCTAACTCAAACAACACCACAAATTATTTATCTGTAAATTCTGTATGGGTAGTTAGGAAAATGTATAAAGTGAAACATTAACTACATGAATACCAGTTTTAAGGGCCAGTACTCAAAAATGGCCCTAAACATCACTTTGCAGGTTGCTAACTCAAGCAACACCACAAATTATTTATCTGTAAATTCTGTATGGGTAGTTAGGAAAATGTATAAAGTGAAACATTAACTACATGAATACCTGTTTTAAGGGCCAGTACTCAAAAATGGCCCTAAACATCACTTTGCAGGTTGCTAAACCACAATTATTTATCTGTAAATTCTGTATGGGTAGTTAGGAAAATGTATAATGTTTCAAAAGACAAAAATCCTCAAACTGTAATCTTTGAATTCTATGAAATACATACCAAAATGTCTGAAAATGGGTGCAGTTTGAAAACCAGTGAAAGAATTTTTAACCTCTTGCCTAAAATTCCAGTATGTATTTCATATATAATCTAAAAGATTACAGTTTGAGGATTATTGTCTTTTGAAACTTTATACATTTCCCTAATTACCTGTATAGAATTTACAGAATCATTTGTATTATTCCTGTGCTGACCGTTAAGGTTGTATTGAATTAAATTAAATTAAAAATCTCACCTCTTGTTGGTACCATCACTGTGATGGTTAATAATAAACCTTTTGTATGATTCCCACTTGTAAAAACACGCAACTTTTTTTTCGTTAATTTGTAAACAAATTTCAAGTCCAATCACTTCACTAAAAATTCATAATGTAACTTTGCGGTGAACTGTTTTACAGTCTAGTTATATCGCGGGTTCTTGGACTACTTCTCTCAGCGGTGTTTCCAGGAGAAAGATTCAGTCGTCAATGATCCAATATGTTTTTCATCACAATATGGTCTCTTATCAGATAGAGTATCTCGGGTACTTGAGGTACGCACTTCACTAGCTCTCGAAGTCAATTGATTTGTAGGTAATGGATAGATTGAAGATATTCCACTATTAATGATAGCACTATAATTGTATTTAATATTTTGTTTTCATTAAATTTAATCGTTTTTAAATCAATATAGGTAAAATATTAAATTTAACATTTTAATTATTTATTGTATTATGTATGCCCTACATGGGCTTTTACATATTTAATTAGTTACATTAGTCACACAGGTGCAAAACACATCACAGTAGGTACATAGATAAAATAACGAATAAAAAATAGTATTACCGTTAACATGGTAATCTTTTTTTACTAATCCTATTGCATTGTTTGGGCACAGAGTGTGTACTATAATTCTATCCACTGGTCTAAACCGGTGTTTCTCAAACTTCTTTTACAATTTATATTTAATTTTCTTAATTTTATTTTTTTAACCGTCAATAGTGCAGTGCAGGGCTATCTTGAGCTGCAAGCATCAGTGACGAAAATTTGCGACGAAGCCTGCGTTCTTCAGTGTGCATTTGTCGGTCATCGGAAGAGCACGTGAGAACGGCGTATTGTCTTGATAACTACATTTATTGTTTATCCTGTTAATAATAAATACACACTAAAGTGAATCGATATGTTTCACCTGTCGGAACTTAGTTCTATCGCGAACGATGTATAAATGACAGCGACATTACTGACGACGAGACCTTCGATCCGATAAATGAAGACTGGATGAAGAAGGAAGTGCCATTATTGGCCATCGCAATAATGTGAATTTTCCTGATACGCCTCCCGCTGTAAGAAAGGACTACACGGGCTTCGCGTGGGAAAACACAACTGTGAAGCGACATAATTTTCTTTTTTTTTTAAATATTTAGTAGTTGTAGTTTTTAATTAATTGCATAAGTTATCATTCTTTATTTATAATTTCGTCAGAATATTGGTATTCACTTTGTGGCGTCATTATTAATAAATGAAATCAAAATTATTTTGTATTCACCACTTTATTACTATACATATATCTACATGTTTCGAAAGCGATGCTTTCTTCTGAATACAGTATTATAGTATCATATTGTAATATAGTATTTTATATATATTCCTGATGAAGAAAGCATCGCTTTCGAAACATGACGATATGTGTATATTAATAAAGTGGTGAATACAAAGTACATTATTTAATTAATTTATTAATAATGACGCCACAAAGTGAATACCAATCTTTTGAAGAAATTATTACTATAATTTTCGTCGAAAATTTTTAGTTAAACCCGAGTAGACGTTTTAGTTTTTTTCGGTCGTTTTCAAAAACCTGTTCTCAAGTCATAAATTCGAAAAAAAAAATTGTAATTTAAAATAAATACCAACTTTTCTTTAGCCACTAACCTTCTAGTAAATATAATATCGATAACAAATAAGAATTGACGGTCTCCGCGGTTGAGTGGTTATGATCCTTGGCTATGAATACGGAGGTCGCGGGTTCTAATCCCGGGCGTGCGCAAGTAATGTTTAAAATAATAAATAGTATGTCTGCGGCATGTTCCAGAGTGGTAGATACTGTCAGTATCGCCTTGGTGATAGATCATTTAGAATCGATACGTTGCTTGAAATGATTTTAGCCGTGTTTGGTGACCAGATCTGAATAGCCAGGTACGTCCTCACCTCCCTCTTCCCCATCCCCTCCTCAATACCTTCAGCCTCACAACATACCCCAATTGGGGATGCCATAGTCTCACTGATTCCAGACGGTTGGAAGCAGTTGGGACTCTTGTGTGGTACTCGCGTAAAAAAAATTAATTATAAATAATAATTGCAATATCATGCGATGTGCAGTGTTTTCTAATATTGTGTACTGTGCGTGCAAAATAAAACTTCCCAAGATAAAACTTTTTATTTAACGTGTTAATCTGGAGTGACCTGCCAGGTGCAGGTAAGTATGTTTCTGTATCTGTTTGTACATAATAAGATAAACTCTAGCGAGTACGCAATATTAGTACAGCGCCCTTGAGGTAGTTTTTCACAAAGTGGGGCCTAACAAATCATCCAATTATTTTTATTACAGTATGGTTTTTTTCTTTTGTTTTTCTTATTTAACTTGTAATTTTTATTTAACTTGCCTTCAACATCCATGTATTAATACAAATATACTAATATACTGCCACTGATACCAGGTATACCCACGCCTATGTGGGATTTTTTGCATTATATACATTACACGTAGGTTTATGTACATGTGTTCAGATATATATATATATTTGAATATTAAAAAACAAAATTAAATTATGTGCATATTAAAAAAAATGTTTATAACCTTTGTAACTTATTTATGTATCAAAAATTAATTATTAAATAAAAATAAAACTTGTATTGTTAATTATTGTTTTCATTCAAACATCAATAATGTTCAATCAGTACAAAATTCATTGGTTAAATTATTAGCTCATAAAAGTTTATACGAACAAAGCCATAATATTCCATACTTTTATCAGAGTCTCAAAATTCTTTCAGTTAGATCAATTCTGTGGGACAAAATTATATTTCAGCACATTAATAACCCTTTATTTAATACAAATAGACTAGAGCACAATTACAATACTCGTCTCATTTTAAATGGAGGATTAATGGTTCCTGAGCATAAAAACAAATATGGACAAAGAACTTTAGATCACATGATTCCTAATTGTATAAATATGTTACCCGCTGAAATAAAAAAAACTGTATTAAAACTAAACCATTAATAAACACACTGAAAACTTGGCTAGCTGAAAGGAGCTATTTGTATTAGAAATAAGGAAATATTATTTTATTAATGATTTATTGCTTTCATTTATGCTTTTATTTTATTAATTTTTTTAATATGTTTTTGCAGAATATTTTAAAGTAATATTCTTGATAAATATTTGTGTTTTAAGCTTGTTACATATGTTTTTTCATGTTTTTATTTTATACATTGTTTTTTTTTAATGTTTTTATTTTACATATTTTGTAACTTTGTCTATAAATTTTATGTTTTAAATAACAAGCTCCCGTTAGACAAACTACAAAAAAGTAGTTTATCGGGACTTTTTTGAATTGTATTTTTTCTCTTGTAAAATTAAATAAAAAAAATAGTATATTTTTTGAAAAAACCTCACGGGTTTTTTCAAGTGGATTTTAACCGTAAAAACACAGGGTTTTTGCAAGTGGATTTTAACCGTAAAAAAACACAGGGTTTTTTCTGGTCGGGAAAAATCATCCCAATCTTGGTATCTGGCTATTCACATCTACCAACAGCTCGATTCTAAATGGTGGCCTTTCACCAAGGAGATACTGAGAGTATCTGGCATTCTAAAAAAATTGTCCGTTTTTGTGGTATTTCAAATGTTTGCTCATACATTATTAATTCTTATCTTTACCTGACGGCTTATAATGTTTTTTTTTTCGAGGAATGGCACTAAGAAGAATTGTTAGATTACCCACTTTACGGCCTACAATACTAGCTAAAAGGCGTGTCCCGTAAATGTAAGATTGCTTACTAAGAAATGCCACCTTTTTTTTGCAATGTGACATTTATTGGGGCACTCCGTGATGTCAATCGGATTGATTGAATTGGAGTTTTATCATTACCGAGAAAATATAAAAAAATCTTTAAATACAGTGTTGCCTTAGTGGAGTCTCTTTTATCAACCGAAGTTTAATATGTACAAATAAAGAAGTGTCTGTGGGCTTGTTTTTTTATACCAAGCTACAGTTTTGTTCCGAGACACGAGATACATGAAATTTCGAAAAAAACCACCCCCATCCCCTTCTCCCACCACTTAATCTTTGGAACGCTGAGCTTCTATGGTCTATTTATTCTGTCGTGTGCCAAGGGTAAAACTGTGCGCGGCCCGCCGTGCACTGGCTGAGTGTTTATATGTTTATAAACATTGCATATCTCTCATTATTTCTAATTTAGAAACTCTCAATTCATGGTAGAATTCCAGATTAAAATGATTTTTAAAACGTAATAAGTAAACAGTACCGTCAGCAATAAAACAAATTTCAAGTAATAAAAACAATATTAGAAAGCAGGGGAACTCACTCCCGACATCGATGCTATATATACCATAGATTTAGTATTCATTGTGCCAGTCTGACGATGCCCGTGATAGAATGAAACCAGTCCGGTCGAAAATAAATAAATGGAAAAAAGTTACAAAGGTTTTTTAATCAAAAAAATTCATTTTAATATCTATCATTAGTAGTTTCCCCAGAATAGCTACTTTTATTCAGAGAAAAAAAAATTAAATATTCATGAAATTTTATTATATTTTCATAAGCTAAATAAATTCATATACAAAATGTAAAAAAACAAACACTTATTTACTTACATTTTAGAAGATTTTACAGAATAAAACAAAAATAAACTGTGCATCAAGGAATGATACACTACTTAACAGTTGTCTTTTTGATTTTTTTTTACAGTAACACTCCACACAGGCCCTGAGGGAAATAATTTCCCTCAAGGCCTATATCATTGAGTGCTGTGTGGAGGGTTTTTAGAGGATAGGAAGGGAGTGAACTTGGGTCTTGAAGAGAGACCCATGTTGTAGAATGGAGGAAACACAGAGGCCAGCAGATCATTCCACAGCCGAGCTGTTGAACACAAGAACGAGTCGTAGAACTGACCCGTTCTCATGTGACAAATGTCAACCGTGTTAAAATGTTGGGTGCGCGTTTTGCATGTTTCCCGACTGTCCACCGGTGCCGAAGGGATCAATGACGCTAGCTCCTCAGAGCATCTTCTATTAAAATACTGGTAGAACAAGAACAGCGTTCAACACAGAACAACATCCATTTGTTAAGATAGATTTAAATTCCATTCGAGCAGCGCATCAAACGAAAAGCAAGTATTGCTATCTGATTTATTATTTTGTTGGCTAACGAATGTAGTTTAATTTAGTAAGCTACAAAAATTTTTTTGCAGACGAAAATCCCACAAAAAGAAAGTATGTTTTTTGCATTGCCCATCGAACGCGCCGGCGTTCAACGGATACAAATTTTGCGTTACCTATCGGACACGCTGGCGTTCCAGAGATTAAAGCAGATTTTTGTACTTCTTGATGAAATTTTACACCCTCGTCGTTCAAAATAAGAGGAAAATTACTAGGTAGAGGTAACACATCACAACCTTAAAACTTAACTCCAAACCATAACCCCAGGCAACGCCGGGCACCTCAGCTAGTTGAACATATAAAAAAAGCTTTTATAAAATGGTCCTTTACATTAGCATTCTTGAAGAAACCACTTTCATAACACAGGAGCTAACCAGAATGAGAATATGAACATGCCAAATTTTAAAATTGCTTTCGGACAAATCAACTATACTCGTAAATACTTCACCACTTATCTCTTTAAAACTACTGTCAGTAGAAATAAAGAATACAGATAATGAAAACTAACCTCCTTACCCATACGAACATACATGATACAGCCGCTATATTATCGCCCGAACGCAACAAGCCGTATCCCGTACGTTCAGGTACAAAAAAAGCTATACCCGAAACCCACAAAACATTCGTATACGTCAATTTTGTTCCTGCGTCATCTCGTTTAGTATTTCGAGGTCAGCCGAAGCTAACGGATGTGTTTGGGTATTTTCGTCTCTCCCATAAAAGTTACGTCGCTAGTCACACGTATTGTTATTGCGAAATCTAATGAAAAAAACCCAATATTTTTTTACCTGCTTTTTTAATAATAACCCACAGGACGGGCAGTTAATTAAACAAAAGAAACATGTAGAGCCTTGCTTAACTTTTTGTGCGCCGAAATTACTCATCAGATATGCAAATCTGTATCCGTTGAATGTTTGCATATTTATTTATTCAACTTGTACAAATATTTTTAACACTGCAGATTTTTAATGTAATTCATCATGTGCATATATATACTTTGACCGTTTATGCAGTGTGTATGCAATGTCAAAACCCCTGTATATGTGTTGTAGGACACAAAACAGGTCGATGTTCTGTTTCACCATATTTAGGAAGTACGTAACTCTCCCCACAGAGAGTGTGAGGAGATAAATTTAGTCTGGCGCTTTGTTTGTGCGGTCTATTATTGATTTATTAGATGGTTACTAACTAACCAACCATCTCGCCGTTTCTCTGCAGAGGTAGGCAGAGAGGACGGACCGCCAAACATCTCGATCTTGGCATACACTTGCTTCTTTTACATATTCATGCATCGTCTCATACATTTTCTTCTGTTATTCCGACTTCTGACATGGCCCGACTCAAGTATTTGATTAACTTGATCGTGCCATGTCTTCCTCGGACGTCCCCGGCTTCTTCTTCCATAAACATTCGCATCATATATTCTCCTTACACTCCTTCATTCATACGCTCTACTGCCCTAACCATCTAAGCGTCTCTTTCTTAATATTGCTCATTACACTTACATCAGCCTCGCATTCTTTACGAATCTCAACATTTTTCACACTATCATACATGGTTTTACCACACATTCGTCTCTTTGATCTCATTTCTACAGCATTCAGTCTACTTTCATCCTTCCTCTGCCAGTTCCATGCCTCACTGCCACAAATCAGGGTTTGTATCAGCACTCCATTGTGGACTGCTGGTTTCGCTTCTTTGAACAACTTTTTGTCTGGTACATTTTATATTTATGCATAAATATTTGTAACAATCTGATTCAGAGGTGAACAACTTTGATTTCATACAAGATTTAAAAATATCTGAAAAAAACCCTCAACTCTGTGCTGAAACGGGCGGTCCATTTGATATATTCACCTATCTTAACAAATGGACTGCAATCTTTGGAGCACAGACGTCAGGTGGGAATGCCGCCCTTGTTCTACCGGTATTTTAATGGAAGATGCTCTGAGGAACTAGCATCATTGATCCCTTCGGCACCGGTGCATAGTCGGGAAACACGCGGTCCCTTCAGTTATTATTCCCTCAGGCCTTATTTCCCTCAGGGCCTCCTGTGTGAAGTTACTGTAAAAAAAGTATTTCGTAATCGATTCAGTGACTTTGTTTGTGCACATAAAAATAAACCTTTGATTTTGTGTTATCAAAAATATGAAGTATTTGATCCCTGATCAAATTCAGTTCCGTGTAAAATTGATAAAACATTTTTTTTTGTGTTTTAAGATTATCAAATTATATTACGCTACTTATGATAATTTATTTATATCACAATCTTTACTGACCATGCAATTCTTCCAGTGTTTAAGCACTTGATAATGTTGTCCCACTTCTAATGATCTATTGCTTTGCTTCTAGCAATCTGTCTGTACCCTTACATACAATTGTTATAAAAAAGTTAAAAATATTAAAGATAACCTAGAATTGCAGGAGGATATTAATAGGTTTAGAATTTATTGTCCGAACAACCAAAAACGATATTCCTGTTCCAGTTAGAGACTATTTCCCTATTCTAAAAAAAATACAAACTCCAATGGTCCTCTGAATGGAAAATTGCTTCTCTAACAAAAGGTCATCAGTACTCATTAATACAACCTTTTATTCCTGTCAAGCCCTGGGGCGCTATTCCCGTTCTTTTTAAGGAAGATTCCTTACGTTTTTCCTTAAGGTTATAAGACTTCTTGATTAACTGCGGAATTCCGGTGAGACATAGTAAAAAGATCCTAAATAGATTGTCAAGAGATTATTTGAAAACACAAATTGATGAAATATCTTCAAGTGACATAAGATTTTGAACTAAAACTTTTAAAACAATTACATTATATTATAATTCATTTTAATACATTTTTATTTTATTTTTAAATATTATAAATAAACCTTTTAACAAAGAATCACGTTTTATAAAAAGGTACCTACCTCATTAGATAGTAATGACTTTTTTTGTCTCTAGTTCTAAAAGTGTCATTTGAATTTGTGCCGACCGAAGAGGTGGGGCATTCCACTTATTTTAAAAACTCGGTTCCAATTCCACATGGACTCGATTCCTCGGACTCGGTCTTCATTCCTTTTGGTTCGCATAGGTCCGCCGTTCCGGAATCAAAAATCGTTCATATTACACTTTTGACGCTTTTCATTTCTGACTCCAATCCGAAACCTTTGCCTTTCCTTGATTGTGAGTTTGAAACGAGTTAATCCGGATTTGCGAATTCGGAGTGAGTCCACCGCCTTCGGAATCGAATTCATTGGACTCGGCCGGTCGTACCGACTCTCTTCAATACTCCGCTTGACGTGAATTGTTGAACCGGTCAGTGGCTGAGTGACCGGTCAGTGGCTGAGTTGGCATCGCGTTTGGGTCTCACCCAGGCGTCGTGAGTTCAATTCCTCGGCTGGCTAAGTCATGACACAAGCAACATCTTCCGCTTACTGTGATGGTAGTACGAGATTTTCAAATATTGTCAGATTATTCGTAACCAGGGAATACGAGGTTTGTTCAAAAGAAAGGGTGAATTTCGAATTTTTTCGAAAAGTATTTATTCATCAATATCCATTTTCTCCCCTTCAAAGTAATCCCCCTCAGATATGCCAGCGCTTCTTCCAATCCTCGAGGCACTTCTGGAATACGCTTTTCAGTATGGCCATCAGCTCGTTCTTCGATTCTGACTTTATCTCATCAATTGTGGCAAAACGCTTTCCTTTCATTGGTCTCTTCAGTTTCGGGAATAGGAAAAAGTCGCAGGGAGCCAAATCTGGTGAATACGGTGGTTGAGGCATGATTACGGTGTTGTTTTTGGCCAAATAATCACGAACAAGCATTGATGTGTGAGCTGGTGCATTATCGTGATGCAAAATCCATGATTTGTTTTTCCACAATTCCGATCGTTTGAGCCGTATTGCTTCACGCAAACGTTGCATAACTTCCTTATAGTATTCCTTATTAACCGTACGACCTGTTGGCAAGAACTCATGATGCACAACGCCATTGTAATCTAAGAAAACAGTGAGCAAAACCTTCACATTTGATCGAACTTGGAGTGCTTTTTTCGGTCTTGGCTCTTCTGGCCGCTTCCATTGGGATGATTGGGCTTTGATTTCGACGTCATAACCATATACCCACGTTTCATCACCAGTTATGACCCTTTTGAGCAAATCTGGATCGTCGTTGATGTCATTCAGCAACTCCTGAGCGATACTAATGCGACGTTGCTTTATTCACTTGTAACGCTGTAGTCACTACATCTGGTCTGTCCGTGACGCAAGTTATCACTGCAAGACATTAGTCAGAAGTTCCCGGTTCATTCCTCAACGCCCGCGGTGGATTTGTTTGGTGTTTGTCCCAGCGCGGCCAAGCCGTCAGTTTCAGTAGTCTGGCGAGAATTTCCGAAGTAATCAGTAGGTAAGAATCTTGGGGTGCATCGATGTTATACTCGGTCGATGGTAGGGTGTCAAGTGATGTCGTATTTTATTTTCTGTGGTTGAGTGAGCTTCACTCACCCACTTTTAGTAGGTTTTTGTTTGGCGAATAATATTAGGTTTGAAAACGAATCTATTATTTACTATACATTTTTCATGTTATTTATTATTTCTTTGAGTGAGATTGTTATTTTTGTGTTTTTTTTATAATGCTTTTTTTTTATTTTATAAATATATTTTTATAATTAAAGGTATGAATTAAGTGAATAAATTCACAAGACATTTTTTAAGTATGTGCTATGTAAAAAAAATCATTTTTCATAATTTTGAGGCATCTTAGAAAATTATTTGCGGGTTTATCATATTTTAAAAAAATATATTTACTATGTAAAACATGATTACATAAATGAAAATATTCAAATAAAACATTTAAAAAAAAGGTTTCGATATTTTAAATTCTGTATGACAAATTTGTGTTCCACTGTAAATTGGTCGTTTTTAATTTAATTTAAAGTCCACCATAATGCTTATTTTAATATTTTAAAAATAAAATTAATTTTATATTTCATTATATTTTCAAAGCAGATGGGATAAACTTTTTTTTTTAAATTACCGTTAGCCCCTAAATAATTGTTAATGATGCCTCTAAAATCGCGAAAAATCAATTCCTTTAATGGCCAATATTTCATAAGGTAAAACAAAAATAAATAAAATATTTTTCATCCGTACTAGATATTTACTAAACCTTTAATTAAAATAAATAGATCATTCAGTTTGGATGGGTATTTTGGCCTCCAATCCAAAATTCAGTTTTGTATGAAACAGGCACCGCAGCCGTTCCCCTTAATATTATACCGAGGATTAATTAGGACGGCTGAATAATAGTCAAATGACTGCAATTAACACAATTCTCGTAATGAAAAAAGAGACATGGGACAATCGGTCTAACTCTTTTCTTCTCTCTCTTTCATGCCGTTTCTTTCATACTGGATGTCAGTTGCACGGTTGTAACAATATATCACTAGTTATTTCTTTTGGTTTTGGTTATTAAGGTTTTTGTCAAGTGTGGAAAAATTTAAAAAAAAATTTATCTCTTTATTTTCCAGGAGATGATGCCCAATCCAAGTCCATGACAGAGCTGATTGATTCTCCGGAGGTGTCTTCGCGCCTGGACGTGGAAGATAACTTTGTGGCCATCAAACTCATCAGCGGCTCGGAGGCCTATACGCAGTTTGCGCAAATATGTATCCTTTATGATTGTAATGTTTTTAGTCGTGTATGGTGATCAGATCTGAATAGCCGGGTACTTCTCAGCCTTTCTCTTTCTCATTTCTTTCATTACACCACTCCCTTCGGCCTCACAATATACCTCAATTGGGGATGCCATAGTATTCTTGTGTGGTATTTACATTATAAAAAAAAAATATATATATATATTTGTAAATTAGAGATGTTAAGGCTTAATTCTCGATGGCTAGAATAAAATTTCAGGGGTGAGTGGAATGAGGTAATTATCCCCGGGTGGTTGCGCCGGTTACGGTTCAACTTGGATAGCCGTGTAGTTGATATGCACAATAATGTGCATCCTTATAAAACCTACCCAATTTGTAATTCGTACCTAGTCTATCGAATTTACCCGCATCATCATTGTCCGCTGTGATTTCGTTCACTACAATCGCACCCGCAACCCGCTGCATTATTCGTATTGTGTTCGCCACCGCTCTGGTATTTTGTATTGTGTGATCCCGCTGCAGATGAATATCGTCTGTGTTTTTTATGTTGAACTATTATTATTATTTTACTTATGTGCTCAGTGCATCGACAGCTAAAGAAGATGCTTGTGGAGAAGTAAGGATCTTTCGATCCCATCGTACCCTTCCTATTTTACCCCTGCATATTTGAGCAAGTCAATTGTAATTATTTGTTGATGTGAGAATGATAATTTATGAACCAGCGCACCCACCGTGGAACTTCAAAACATCCTCGGTGGCCGTCCGAGCGGCCAAAGAAATACTATAGGTGGCACCCTCTAGTGATGCCTGCTTGATTCTGTGCAAAGGAGGGCGTCATTGACAACTCGTTTTTAATAGACCGATTGCTATCTCTAATGCACAGATGAAATGTAGGTGTATTTCAATGGAGCCTGCTTGATGGAACTAGCAGTATTGATCCCCAGACATAAGCGGAACACCCGTTCACAGATGACGTCGCCTTCATGAGAACGGGTCGATTCTCCGACCAATTTTTATGTAAGGCGGCCAGCACGTGTAACGAGCTACCGGCATCTGTTTTTCCCCTTTCATATAATCCGAGCCTGTTCAAGACCCATATTGATAAATCTCTTCCTACAGCCCCTTCGTCGACCCATCTCATAACACTGTCCAGCCGGGTGATGATGTAGCGCTCCTGTCTTTACATCGTGCGGACAGGGGCGCTCTTGTAAGGGTAACATAAAAAAATATATATATTTATGTCTTCTATTTGTCATCAAATCACAAATGGGAAAGTTTGAACATGAAATGCATCATAATACGGGTCCTTGTAAACTATGTTTCTCAAGTTGAATGTACGCGTTGTAGGTAAATTTCTATAGAAATATTACCTATTGTAGAAGGGGCTCACAATTTTATGATTCTTATCAGATTTCAATCAAACTTATGAGATAAGTTATCCGTTACAATCAGCTCGACACTCCTAGACGGTAGGTAGTAGCTTACGACTCGTGACTGGCCTGTTTGTTCTACATTGACATAATATGTCAAGGTTATAAAAAAGGTATATTTTTTTTTAATGTGCACTTCACAATTGCGTCCCTGTATGTGCAGAGCGCGTACTGGGGAACTGTATCCAACGGTCAACATTAATGCAGGCCTTGAAGAGCCTTGGATTAAATGTAGGATTAAAGACAGATGCCGGTAGCTTGTTCCACATATGAGCCGATTTACACAAAAACGAGTCGGAGAAACGACCCGTTCTCATGAAGCCAACATCAACTGTTAACGGATGTTCCGCTCGTGTACTGGCGCAGAGGGGATCAACGCTGCTAGCTTCTTCGAGTAGGCTCCATTTAAATATGTGTAGAACAGCCCCGTGCATTAGAGATGGCAATCGGTCAATAAACAACGAATTGTCAATCAGACGAACCGTCCTCCTTTGCGCAGAATCAAGCAGGTTTTCCAAGTATTTGGGAGCTCCAGATATGACGTCCAAATTCAATTGTTGAACGTATTTGAGATTTGTATAGGATTAGCAGTTGGTCACTATTGAAGAGTCCGCTAGCCCTATACACGACGCCCAGTTTCTTGGAAGTCAGATTTACTCGGGCTTCTATAGTGCCCCGATATTTGAGCTGGTCTGAAATACTTGCCGCAAGCATTTTAATATAAAAGAAATATTAATGTAATGTGTAAAAAGTTCCAGATTCAACGAAAATTCTAAGTCTTAAACATCGTTGATGTTGTAACAATGAATGTTTTTTTATACATCTCCTGTATTTAGAACTATTTGTTGTTTTGGAACATTTACAGACTATTAACACGATTATATTTATAAAATTATTACAATGGGAAGTAATGCAAAATCGTGTGTTTTCAGTTTGAGAATTTGATGGCCTAGAAATATCATAGATGATTTAATTAATCAATGCATGTAGAACACACCTTGGCCTTTCGTATGACTGTCCAATTTTTTGGTGTGTCTTTATAAGCCTAGAAAAAAATAAAGTATCAGACATAAAAAAATGTTTGAAGCGCAAAATCTCCTACTTACGAACCCTTTTTCCGATATTGTCGTATTGTTCATTGTGGCAAATTAAGATTTTTAGAATGTGACCCTACAACATTTTAATATTTATGCCTGAGCTTTGCAAATTAAAATAAAACACGCGTTTTGGTGACGTTGTTTTGTGTAAATCAAAACATGCGGCCGATGTTAAGCGGGATTTTTTTTTTTATATATGAAAACCGCACAAGAGTCCCAACTACTCCCGACTGTCTGGAACCAGTGAGACTATGGTATTCCCAATTGGGGAATGTTGTGAGGCTGAAGGTATTGGGGAGGGGAAGGAGAAAAGGGAAGAAGAAGGTGGGGAAATACCTGGCTATTCAGATCTGGTCACCAAACACGGCTAAAAGCCATTTCAAGCAACGTTTCAATTCTGAATGGTGGTCTTTCACCAGGGCGATACTGAGAGAATCTTCCACTCTGGAACGCGTGCAAATATACTATATATTATTTTAAAATTAATTAATTGTGAAACAGCACAAATTAATTAAATAAAATTTACTTGCACACGCCGGGATTTGAACCCGCGACCTTCGGATTCGTAGTCGAGAGCCTTACCCCTCGACCTTGTCACCACCTGCATAAGGAGCGTGTAATTTTGTAGGAATTTTAACAAGTGGATGGCCTTGAATAATATAGTACTAGCATAAATTAAAGGATGTCATCGAAGATTAAGCCATTTTTCGAGGTTCTGTAAATATTTTTTTGCAATTGTTTTAAACATTCTGACACATCTTCATAACTCAGCGTTTTGAAAAACATATTATTTGTTTAAAACATTTTTTTATTTTGTGATAATCAACTATTTAAATTTTTGATCAAAAATAGCCGTCGTGCTGCATTGTGCAGTAACATTACCTTTAGAGTTTATGGTGTGTTGTGGTATTTCCTTGACTCTTGTGCGCAGACCAGCTGGTCCCGGTTCCTTCGATATTCTTCATCGGTACCACGGGCACCCCCCTGGAGGTGGTGGCCGGCAGCACTGCAGGAGGAGTCAGCGGGCTGAGCAGCAGAATAGACAACCTCACTGCTAACAAAGGTAACGTCACTTTATAATACCTAACCTAACTAAGGTTGGGCTGTTTCGCAAAAATTCGCAAACGGCGCCTGGTGCAAGTAACATTTGGGTGCCCTTTGTCAAACTCAAAACCAAAGTAACACCAAAATTGTGTATCAGACGTCACCGCCTCTCCCGGATGTTTTGACGCGGCACATTTGTTATATGTAAAATATTGTTATTTGTTAATGTATGTAACGGGCGGTCTGTGTTCTCACACACCGCTCAGACTTGAATAACTGAATAAAAACGTTAGAGCAGTACGGCTAGTGAGAAGGAAACATGCTTGTCAGGCATCCACACGGTGCGGTAGGTCTGCGCGTTGCAGACCGCCTTAAGTGGCCTGCAAAAGCCACTTCGGGCAGTTAGCATTCGACTGCCTGCCCGACTAGACGCCTTCTCTCTCCACTGCCCGCTCTGACTTCTGATCTATTCGCCTTGTTTTCTTCTGACTACAGCTTACCTTGGACCCCCATCGGACTACTGCCACGGACTGAACCCAAATAAGCGACGTCACACTAATAAGGGTCTTGTCGCCAGTACCGTTTCTCCGTGCAGAGGGAACGGTAGGGAGTTTTACCTCCCCTCCCAGCCCCGCTCCGTAGATTGGGATCAGCCGCCTCATACAGTTCGTTTGTGTGCCAGATTACGTCTGGTACAAATTGCTTATGACGATCCAGTCTCTGTCAATCCTGTGAAGTACGAGTACAGTCCTACCAGATTCGCAGAACCCATAGTATTTGTCAACATGATGGAGGGATTCGTACGTAATCTGCAAACAGAACTAACTCCATCTGTATTTAGTAGTTACTTTCCTTGCTCAGAAAGCGTCCTTTGACTGCACTGGAAGAATGTAATGGCATTATGAATTCATAGGTCAGCCTCACTCTTTCATCAGAACATTCACCCGGGTGGGATGCCTATAGGTATCTCATTTTACACTGTGTTTTCTGCATCTGTCTCGTTTTCTCACACATGTGAATTTCTCGTTCAAACAAAAGATAGGTAGGAACATACACATAACATACTCGTAAACGTATGGAACGATCTAAGTTCCATGGGAACGAAGATTGATGTGAGGTGCTAGTATTATTTTAGCGGAATTTTATTGGGTTTTAAAAATGAATATAGGCGTTGGGCGTGTTACTAGACATGTAGATATTTATTTATCAAAATACTTTTACTGTGCTGAAATTACCTATCGAATATGCAAAAATTGTAAAATGTCAATGTCCAAAAATCATTTTTCTGAATATAAGCATCTGTCGGACCACACGCAAATTTACCCTCGGCACACTACAGAAGTATTAGACCGCGAGGGCTCGGCGTTCTGAAGGTTAATATTTAATATTCTGTTCAAAGATTAACTTTATCAATGCGGAGGTAATTTAATATGATTTCCTTTGAAGCTTACATTAATTTATTTGTAGCTAGTTTCTCATCGGGAGGGATCAATGTTGTCTGTTAAAAATAATATTCAATATTCCATCGTATGTGTTCTAATTTGGGCGTTAATGCACAGCCGACTCGTACAGTAGCCATACAATACTGCGGGGACGTGATACGTATGGCGAAAACCGCCCGGCAGCCGGTGCAGTGTGCTACCTCATTGAAATAACCGGCCGGCTTCAGCCCAGCACACGGCATCAGTCTGCTAGCGAGCTAACCCATCTTTTCATAGATCTTAGTACATTGGGGTTACATTGCAATAATTTCATAGGGATGGATTATTTTAGGAAAAAATACAGTGGACAGACTGGGTAACTATTAGAAATAGCAAATAGTACAAGTAAATAAACATTTGTTAATGATTTGAACAATACTGATTTTGATAATCTGTATCAAACATGGAAGAAGTGAAAGGTTGATAGGAAAAGTATAAAAAGTCATGACATGGGTCAAAAGATAATTGCAAAATTGATCAGTTGAGTCACTTTGTTGATTGGCGTGTTCTGGTAAGCAACAATTCTCACTTTCGGAGCATGAAATAGTGCATGGGATCTCCCACGAGTATACTTATTAGAAACATACAAGTTTACCTCTTTCAACATAGGTGGATTACATATGGTTCCAGCGATTAGCTTCAAAAAATGTTTATGTAAAAATATTTTTCAGCGGGTTTCTGGGGTGTTGGGATCAAGCATTACTGTTAAGGATGGATATAGGAATAGACAATATATATATTCTCCCATATGAAGGTAGGGGAATTTGTAGAAATTTAGTTGATAGCACCGATCTTCTCGAACGTCTATTATTACATATCCCAAATCGCAACAGCAGACAGCCACTTTTATATCCCTCATTGTAAAGCCAATTCCAAACAAAACTCTTTTATCTACAGATCTACATATTCATTCAACTTAAATTATTACCACATTGATATTTCTAACTCAACTATACGTGATATTAAATTAAAATCCATAACACGACCGCTCTCAAACTAGATAACTTAAACCACCTTTCCATCTGCTCTAGTCCATTGTACCTTTATCCCACTCCTATGTTCCCCTCCACCCTCCCCTCCCCCGACTGACATAGTTAAGCTAACTGAATGAAAACTGTATATTGTCACACTTTACTCATAGCATTTATCATCAGCGGTGGAAAATTTATAATTGGGAGTATTTATTGTTTTTATTATTATGTATATTTGTAATAACTAGAACCTTCTTGGTTTCTTTTCCAGCTGGCAAGACGCCTTCCCCCGCCCAGCTATCGGAGCCAGCTCCTTCGAATGCTGCAGCAGCCAGGTCCTCCGCTGCCTCATCAGCATTCTTGGCAGCGGAGCAAGGAGCCATTCCCAAGAACAAGGTCTGGACCGAGCCTGCTGCCAAGGCTGCGGAACGTAAGCGTTTTTAGAAATCATTTCCTTTTTTCTGCCTCATTAAGGCTGCCACGGATTAAATGAAATTTCTCTATTTTGATTATTTTTCATTATTGCTCATTACAAGAATATATTATTACTCAATATGTGTGCAAAGGAATATCCCTAATAGATCTGTTGCAGCCTCTTCCCCTTTCTCGTAAATGACGCATGTAACAGAATCAATCTAGTTATTTCATATGTTTTATTCAAATGTATTTTTCTTCATACAGCGGCACCCAGTGCGAAAGAAGAATTCGACCTGGTTTGCGAGGGAGAGGTTTGCGTCAGACGTCCCCGGCTACCGTCCCCAGTGACTTCAGAAGGAGACATTCCCACTTCTCCGTCCACCAACACATCGGCAACGACTTCTATAGCTTCTCCGACTTCCACAGCTGCAGCAGCTTCCCCACCGACCCCTACAGCGGTAGTTCCTCCAACAACTTCTACAGCAGCAGCTTCTACAACTTCTTCTACGACGAAGCCAGTGCCCACTCCTGCTGCTGAGCTGAATATTGATGATAAGGTGGAGAGAGCAAAAGAACTGATTGAGAAGAAACGGTTGGAAAAAATGGAGGAAGAAAGAAAAGTAAGTCAATTTATTCTGATTAATTACAATTTGCAGACTTCGAACAAATGGCTTGTTTGTTTTGTATTACAAAACTACAGTTAATTATTTGTATTATGCATTATTTATCAAGTTTATTTTTCAACCTTTCACCGCCGTCCAAATGTGCATATAATTACGGGTGTGCGCAGCACTTTTTGTGACATTCATACATTTTCTATGAAAATGAAAACACATATATGCGCTTAGCGCCGGGGGCACAGTTTATTTACATACACATGTATGCGTGAAGTGGTGAAAAGGTTAAGGGAACTGTTGGTGCGGGTTGTTTCGAGAAACTTGAAGGATTCATCAAAATTTCAAGTTAATTTTCAAGTTTTGTGAAAGCTCTATTAAAGTTCTGTTATTATTTAAGCACTGTAATGTAAGAATAACAAAACGTTAATATTGACTTTGTAATTTTGACGAAACGTTGAAATTCCCTGAAACAACCCGCCCTTGAGATTTTATATACATACATATTTGGTTTTATTTATTTTTTACCTCAGTTCTGCCTGCGTCTCATTACATTTTTCAAATTTATTAATTTTATTATCTAAATGGGCGTTATCCTTTGCAGGCAGAGATTGAGAGGGAGTTGGAGAGAAGAGCGCAGGGAGCGGGCATGGCAGAACTTAAAAGATGGCAGCAGGAACAAGAAATGAAGACTCTGAAGGTAACATTAGTTACATTAATACTAAATTATTGTTACACTGATAAATTTATTTTTATATTAACAGACTATTGTCCAATTGCACAAGATGAGATAAACAAGAGCTACAGAAAAAGAACAGCACATACATAATACATGAATAAAGCAATGACAAAAATATACATTTGAGAGAACATTCAAGCCAAAGCCTGAAGAAGGGTTTGATGTTAGACATATCAAATGATATTATGTTAGACATATGATATGATGTTAGACATATCAAATGATATTCCTCAAAGTTTATTTTCTTAAGCCTGACAAAAATCATTTAGACTGGCACCAAAAATTTCAAGGGCCTGGCTTGAGTTAACAAGTCTCGACTGAGGTGTTGATTGAGGAAAAGCAATTCATTTTTGAGTCTACGGCAAGAAATGTTAAACTGGCTGAGTTGGAACAAAGAAGGTTGGTCAATAATATAATTAATAATTATGAAAATGCATACGTGATCGTAGTCTTTTCTACACTTTTCTAATGAAAAAATGTCAATTTCATCATAGAAGTAATCGCCTCTTTTTCACCTTAATCTCCATGCAATTCCACATACGAAGCGATGTTGTACGGATTTAATATGATGAATATGAACAGCATGGAAAGGAGACCAAATAACACTGGCATATTCAAGATGAAGGTGAACTAGTGAGCAGTAAAGTGTTTTTAGAGTTATTTTAAATGATTAAACTAATGTTTATAAGACAAGATTTTTTATGCATAGCACAAATATGGTAACAAATTATTATAAGCAATAATTATTACCTGAAAAATCATACAAATTGAATAACCTTCCGAGAAAAAATACGTGCTGCCGACGGGACACGAACCCGCGATAGAATCAATAGAATCTCGACGCCACCTAGTGAGAGAGTTAGCACTTAAAATGCCTTTCCCACAAAAATAAAGATGGTTGTTTCCAGTGAGAAAAAATGTAATAAGCAATGATTGTAGTCTGAAGAACTAGTACATGTTGACTAATTTGGCGGGTAATGAATAACCTGCCGTAGCTCAGTGGTAGAGCACTTGTCCGGTAAACAAAAGGTCGCGGGTTCGTGTCCCGTCGGCAGCACGTATTTTTTCTCGGAAGGTTATTCAATTTGTATGATTTTTCAGGTAATAATTATTGCTTATAATAATTTGTTACCATATTTGTTTTTAGAGTATTTATATTCTTAAAGTCACAGGCAATTGCTATTGATTGAGCCAAGAAGTTGTAATAAAAGTTTAACCTCACTTTCTGACGACGCGTTAATTTCAATAATGTTGGCTCTGTAGACGTTTTTAAAAGTACGGCATCAGACTCTTACTCGGACATCGGACTTTAAATTAGGGATCTCAAAAATTAGCGGACGTATAGAAAGCCATCTTTCTTAATGAGAAATATATGAATGCAACTTGTAACTTATAAATTGGCTTATGGTAAATGGTACAACACCTTGACTGATTCATTGCTATTATGATATGAATATTGCGGGTGTGAAGAGAGAGAATTGAGATAAATTTAAGTGCGCGATAAATCTGCTAGGAATCCCAGAAGCGCCATTCATCAGAATGGCTCCCAGCAGCACTGCTCGACTTCCCAATGCAAATCCTCGAAAAAATAACCTTCTCCCGGTCGTCTGCAAAAAAACATCCACCCGTGGCTTCAATATACTTCGATAAATGATTAATAGTTCAGGCGCGCATCAATCGAAGTACCCACAACATTGAAGAGATCCCAGCTCCCCTATTCTTGTCATCAACCATCCTTCATTCGAGAAATAAACCTGCTTAACTGCCCAAAAGTAAAAGTGACCAGCGATTCACTCAACACGTATTATTCACTCATTTCATCTATCGATAAAAACAACTGTATTATTCCGTATACTCCAGCATCTGCGAACTCTAGTACTTTATCCCCACATCCGGTGATACGAATAATATGATTAAATGCCACCTCTTCCAGTGGATTATGAAAACTCTCAAAAAACACCCCGCGTTAACCAAAGGATGTCCACGTCTGCCGCCATCTTGACAACTACTTGCCTTTTCTGGAGTCATAGACTGCACTGACAAATATAGAGCTGAGTACCTACCCACGCCTCACCATTAATCTAATAAATAATTACGTTACAAAGTTTTTGTGTTAATAAATTATATGACCTGTAAAATATGGCAGGAAAATAACTTAATTAAAATTTTCTGTTTCTAGGAAGAAAGGATAAAGGAGAAGAAGGAGAATGATAAGATTCGTGCTAGAATATTGGAGCAGATCGCACAGGACAGAGTGGATCGCCAAGCCAAGTTCGGATCACCCTCCGATGCTCCTAAACCAGGTTAGTTCTACTTCAACACCATCGGAAACTTACCAGGATTATCTTTGTAAAAGCAGCCAGTCTTCTACTTCTTGTGTCCTGTCATATCAAAATCATATTTAAAAATCACAACAACCATAATAAATGAAAAAATCAAATAAAACACTGGATACGTTACGTAGATATCTGAAATAGAAAATATATTAACACCAAATACAGACTAACACCGAAACCAATCAACCGCACTTAAAACATTAGAATTATTTTTATTTTTTTCATCAAGCACATCAATTTAATATAATGTATTTTAATATTTTGTAAATGAAATCCTCAGCACGGGAAATCCCAGTGAGGATATCATTATTTGTTATTTTGTTATAAAAAAAAATAATATAATAAAACATTATTACGCCGGTGGTTGGCTATCATCAGACCAATCTTCACTCTGCAGGGTGCAGCCCGGAACAGCTTCAGTGGAATGGCACTTGTTCCAGTTGTGCAGATTTCAAGTTGTGAGGGGCAACATCTTTCATCGATCTTCCCCTGGATTATTATTAGTTGGATAATCTTCTAGGTGTTAGTCGCTTCTCGTGATATGACCAAGATAATGGAATTTTCATCTTTTTGGTAACTGGACGAAACAGAACAGAAACGAAATAGAACATGATAATGTTGTACTGGACGCTCACACCAGTGACATTAACTAAATAAATAAATTTCTTTATTCCGGGATGTAGGGAGGTTAGTGCAATCCCATATGTCCCACGGAGAGTGTAAATACATTATATGTACAAGTAATAACATAAGCAAGAAAACAAAATAATAAAGAAGAGAGTAGTATAAAATGATAAATCATAAATGAACAATAAATATAAAAACGTCATCGATTTTGCACTTCTGTTTCGTTATTGATCCATCGAATTGAAGATTATTGGGGCCAATATCTTATTCCAATTTGTTTCGATACTCAAACCTGGGGTCTGATGGAATTCAGACATGACGACATTTTTGGCGTTGATAGTCCTATCCCTCATTCCTGCTACCCTGGTTCTTATTAAGGCTGCAAACCCGGGAACTCACCCTTCTGCGAACACAGAGGAGGCATTGTAGTGCCTCGGAAGTCCGGACATCATGCGTGTACTATAAATCGCCGGTTTCCTCTTCCCTAAGGATTTTGCTAATTAAGACAGACTTCACGAAAGTTGTCGGACAACTGGCTGTTTGGACCAGTCGTGTCCCTATTTATTGGGATAAATTATACTGTTTCTATACGTGTTATGCAGCAATTATTCTCATCTCTACAGGAATGTATGGGATACTAATGGAACATATCTGCAAATGCGTCATAGAACTGAAAATTAATTAATTGCGCGAATAATTCAATCTTGAAAGCTATACATATATATGTATAGCTTCATATATAGTGATTGCGTAGGGTGATTTGATTGAAATTTATCTGCTGCCCGATAGAAAATAGGTTAAGTTAGGTTATCATTTTTTTAATGTTTGTCAATGTTCTGTCATCGAACCCTTTTTATATTCAATGCAATTTCACCATTTTTGGTAATTCGATGGAGAACTTCTAAATTAGTTACTCACATTTCAATGCGGCCATTAGAGGAACTCAAAATGAACCAAAAATTGTATATGAAGCATCAATTTTCAACGCTTTCTCTCTTTAATTTAAACTAAAAAATTATTTTTCTTCCAGTGTCCCCCACCACCCCCAGTGCGCCCTCTCCACCTGTGGACACCAGCAACGTGACCAGGATCCAGTTTAAGATGCCCGACGGACAGACACACACCACCAGCGTAGCGTCCGACTCCACGCTCGGGGAACTGCGCCAATACGTCCGGGATAATGTCGAGGTCAGTTCTATCATTATTATAAGTTAACGGTCCTCAATACAAATGATCCTTAGAGATGGGTCTTGAGTGGCTAGTGGCTATGTGTCCCAGACGGTCTATTAAATTTGTTTACAATTTGGAATATTGTTGTGAAATGTTACCATCTTCACGCAATATTAAACTCTGTATAGGTGAAAATTGCGTTCCATTGAACTAACTGTGCGTGTTTAAAATTATCATAGTAGAATTTTTGGGTGTTACTGCGTTTGATCTAAGCAAATATTGATTGAGTTATTTTGTACATTCAATAATAATAATAATAATCGGATGATTTTTATAGCGTCGTTTTTGTGAAAAATCACCATTCAACTATTTCTTTATTAAAATTCAATCGATTGCTATGTTATAATTGTGAACATAGTTCTAAAATATTCCTTTCCCTTAGTAAGAATGCACAAATTAATGATTTCACTATGTACGGAGGCTAACGCAATTGTCGTACAAAACGCACTGCGGCACCTAGCTTCATTTCGTACAATTCACAAAACACAAATCCATGCAAAATTCCAAAATACATTCTCTTCTGCTATTCTGACTTCTGACATGGCCCGACTCAAGTATTTGATTCACTTGATCATGCCATGTCTTCCTCGGGCCTCCCCGACTTCTTCTTCCATTCACATTATAATAATAATAATAATAATAATAAATGTTTATTCCGGTATGTGGGGAGGTTAGTGCAGTCCCACACATTCCATATAAAATATACATGCAATAGTTATAAAAAATATACAAAATATGTACAACAGTTTTTAAAAAAAGTAAAATAATTATAAGACAGTAGTATAAGGTGATGATACATCACACATAAAACAAAAATTAATTTAACTAAATAAGTATATGAAAATAAATCCTTTAAGGTGCTGCGGCATTTATATTATGAGGGGACAATATATTTGTCCAGTATGCGTCGATGCTGGTGGCTGGACTGAGGCGGGCTTCCATGATGAGGATATTCCTGGAGCTGTTTATTCTTTCCCTCATTCCAGCCACCCTGGATCTTATAAGGGCTGCAAAACCGGAAACTCGCCCCTCCGTGAACATACTGGAAGCGCTGCAGTATCTGGGGAGGCCAAACATTATGCGGAAGGCGTTATTATACTGTACACGAAGTCTTTCCATACTACTCTTTTTGTGGTTTGTCCAAAGTTCGCAGGTGTACAACGTTGCGCAGAAGGCAAGGAATAGAGTCCTTTTCACAGCTGTACTACAAAGGCGAAATCTTCTACTGAGCATATACGCTGAGAGCTCGTCTTTGCCTATCAATGTCATCATCATCCATCAGAGTACTGGTGATTATGTGTCCTAGGTATTTGGTTTCTTCAGTCACCTTCAAGATCACACCGTTCAGGGTAGCTGCAGGAATACTAGTCGGGCCTTGTCTATATCTTATGACCAACAGAGCTGTTTTATTGGGGTTATAAGACATGTTTGTTCCTTCAGCAATTATATATTCTTCTTACACTCCTTTCTTCACTCATTCACTCTACATGCCCAAACCATCTAAGCATCCCTTTTTTACTACTTTCTACTCATTACGCTTACATCAGCCTTGCATTCTGTATGAATCTCAACCTTTTTTACATGATTATATATGGTCTTACACATCATTCACCTCAGAGATCTCATTTCTACAGTATTCAGTTTACTTTCATCATTCCTCAGATATCAGCACTCCATTGTGGACTGCTAGCTTCGCTTCTTTGAATACATTTTTATTAGCGCCACCTGCGTTCAGTCCTCCGTTAATGGAGTTTCCTGCATTCACCCTTCTTTCAATATCCCTATCAGTCTTTCTATCTCTCGCAAACATACTTCCCAAATATACATTCAAGTATTCATCATTCACAACTATATTGCACTCTTTTCGTACCCTCTTTTTCAAACACCAAATATTAGAGGTTGCTGATAAAATTAAATATAATTTGGGAGCCATCATTAATCTTAGGGTCTTATTTGTCTTATATTAATTAATTATATATTTCAGAGCTCGGGCAACTTTTCCCTATCCACCCTGTACCCGCGGCGCTGCCTGACGCAGGCTGAGGACCCACAGAGCATGCGCGCACTAGGTTTGAGCCCCAACAGCGCCATCCTGCTGCTGCGTGGAGACCCCGACAGTCCCCCGGCCGTCGGCTCCAGCGTCAACAAGATGAGCGGTTTCTTCGGTAAGAACACTGCCACTGTTGATTCTAGGCATAGGCACAAGGGTGATGGGTTCTGTTTTATTGGTATGAAACTGCACCACAAGTGTTCGCATCGTTTACCCAAATCGCTTCTACGGACAGCGGCACCCTGCCTTCGTTTCTACCTACCATCCACATAACTTTCATTGCATAACCGCTTTGATAGTCTGTGCCGTTTGATTGTAGCTAGGTGACAGTCGGCACACTTCCATGCCATGTGTTATGTCTCACTTTGTTTCTATTATCTATGTTTCTAGGTCAACTTCTTTTTGGCAGAGTGAAGATGTACAAAAGGACCCTTCTTCTAATTTCATGCTACTTGTGATGTTAATGTATTACATGTAAACATTGCCTTTTTTGGCCTTTGGGATGTTGAATTTTTTATTTATATTATTAACTCTACACAGGTTTGTCAGGCGAAATAACTTCCCTTGGAGCCTAGGTCGTCTTTGAGGATGCGGTGTAGAGAGCCCTTTTTGAGGGAAAGGAAGGACTGAAGCTGGGTCTTGAAGAGAATCATGTTGTAGGATGGTGGAAACAAACTGCAAAATCGTTCTACAGCCGAGTTGTTGAACACAAAATTAGTCATAGAAGCGACCCGTTCTCATGTGCCAAATGTCAACGGTGTACAAATGTTGGGCGTGTATTTATCGTGTTTCCCAACTGTGAACCGGTGGTGAAGGAATCAATAACGCTAGTTCCTCGTAGCATCTTCCATTAAAATGCCGATAGAACAAGGACAGCATTCCCAGCTGATGTCTGTTCCCTAAAGATTGCAACCCCTGTCATGATAGGGATACATTTTGAATAGACCTTGTAAATCACAAATAATTTTTTCACATACTGTGACTAATTTACGAATTTTGATTCTCTTTCCAGGCATGCTGACTTCGATATTCTGGTCATGCGTGGTGAACCCTGCCAACGATCTGTTCCGCTACGTGTCCAACCTGATAACGGGGCAGAGGGCCCGCGGGCGCAGCAGCCCCGATGTGGCTCCGGGGCCCCCCGGGGCTGGTGCGGCTGTCGGAGGGGCGCAGAGGAGGCCTATGCAGCAGGAGGACAGGTGATTTAAACAATATATTGTTGGATGTATTGCAGAAACCTACTTTTGTGATATCTTTCTTGTATGTAAAGCTTTATACACTAGAACTCCGTTAATTTGAAATCCACAGGACATCGAAAACCAAATTTCGATTTATCGAATTCCCACGTAACAAAATTTAAAAAAAATAACAATAATTCATCCAAAAGTCGAGTTCTGCGGTCACCCCGTCGATAACCGTCGGTGCTGGACCTTCAAATTCACAAAATTATTAATAATTAAGTAAATTCGTGAAAATAAATCATGTAAATCGAAATTTCGCAGGTGTTTACCGTCACGGCCGGTCCTAAAATTCAATTCGAAGTATACGATATATTCATATGTTAATCGAAAAATCGAGACCGATTATCAGCGCGGCCGGCATGCCAGATTCAGAACTACGAAATGATAATACAAATTAGGACATAACCGCATATATTGAATATTTACCACATTTTATCTCCATGTCCGGTCTGTCAGATTCATATTTACGATATTCTATGACATATCCTCGCACAAATCGAATTTTTTTAAATTACACAGGCAAATTTTCATAAGTGGACCAAAATAAATTTCGAGTTAAAAACTAACATTTCGTCAGAAAACAAAAATCCGGGGGGTTTTTTCGGCAAGAATTTAGAATTACGCGGTTTTTTCAAATTATCAGGGTTTAAATTAACAGGGTTCTACTGTATTATGCTGGTGGGAATATCAGAAACAGCCTTATTCTTTTAGCCTCGGAAAGTGGCATTTGGGAGAGCACCTCCTAACATCGAAGGGCAGCTTGCTCCAGAGATGTGATGCTTGACCTGTGATGAATATATGAATTTCTTAGAATAATGCGTGGGAATTTCAAGGGTTTATTTACCCATCAGTACTATGTGTAAACAATAAATATTAAATCAATTCCAGCGCCGCCAAGAGAAGAAAGGCGGGGGGCGAGAACAGCGGCTCCGGCATGAGCACTGTGAGAAAAGATGGCAACACTTACAGACTGAAGGACCGCGACTCTGACGATGAGAACAACACGTGGAACGGAAACTCGACGCAGCAGATGTAAACATATCACCAGATTTCCTTCAGTCGCAGGGAGAACGACATAACCTAATTGAACTAACATAATTTCTTAAACATCACACTTTTCAGTCGTTGATCTCTCATGAACTGAATTATAACAATATTATAATATGAAATATATTATTATTATGTATTCTTTTTTCTTTATCATTTAGTACTGCAATATCTTATAGCTAATATTTTTAAATCATTAAATCAATTATTGTTACATATTCCTTTTTATTTACCGCAGATTTAAATATCAAATTCTGTCACAAAAATCCAATTTAAAACTGTGATGTTAAAAAAAATACATATATATATATATATATATTACTACGACAATGTTTTAATTACTGTTATGCAAATAGCAATATGTATGTACAAAAGCAAATATGTACCTATTTCCAAAATTCATAATGTAGGTACATCTTGGCATAATATTCTAGAAATTTATTCATATGGCAATAACTTTTTTCATTACTGTGGGCGACACCAACATTTTGTCTTTGAAATTCGTTTTTCACATCAATGTCCATAGAGAAAGCAACACAACTCGATATTTTTTTAAATTTACCTATTTCCAAAATTCATAATGTAGGTACATCTTGGCATAATATTCTAGAAATTTATTCATATGGCAATAACTTTTTTCATTACTGTGGGCGACACCAACATTTTGTCTTTGAAATTCGTTTTTCACATCAATGTCCATAGAGAAAGCAACACAACTCGATATTTTTTTTAAATTTACCTATTTCCAAAATTCATAATGTAGGTACATTTTGGCATAATATTCTAGAAATTTATTCATATGGCAATAACTTTTTTCATTACTGTGGGCGACACCAACATTTTGTCTTTGAAATTCGTTTTTCACATCAATGTCCATAGAGAAAGCAACACAACTCGATATTTTTTTTAAATTTACCTATTTCCAAAATTCATAATGTAGGTACATTTTGGCATAATATTCTAGAAATTTATTCATATGGCAATAACTTTTTTCATTACTGTGGGCGACACCAACATTTTGTCTTTGAAATTCGTTTTTCAAATCAATGTCCATAGAGAAAGCAACACAACTCGATATTTTTTTAAATTTACCTATTTCCAAAATTTATAATGTAGGTACATTTTGGCATAATATTCTAGAAATTTATTCATATGGCAATAACTTTTTTCATTACTGTGGGCGACATCAACATTTTGTCTTTGAAATTCGTTTTTCACATCAATGTCCATAGAGAAAGCAACACAACTCAATATTTTTTTAAATTTATAATTTTGATCAGTGAATTAGATTGTTTTATTTTGATTTAACATTTAATAAATGGGTATTTTGAGACATACATTTCAGAAATGCGAAAAATACCTCATTTTCATGTAATTATCTTCCTTGCGAAGCGTTATTAATAAAAAAAATGTCTCCTTTCGGAAAGTAGTGGAAGATACTCTCAGTATCGCCCTGGTGAAAGACCACCATTCAGAATTGAAACGTTGCTTGAAATGGCTTTTAGCTTAATCTTTATTATTATTATTATTATTTTAATCTGAATAGCCAGGTATCTCCCACCTTCCTCTTTTTCTCCTCCTTCCCCTCCCCAATACCTTCAGCCTCACAACATTCCCCAATTGGGAATACCATAGTCACACTGGCTCCAGACGTTTGGTAGCAGTTGGGACTCTTGTGCGGTATTCATATAAAAAAAAAAGTACCATTAATTTCTGAAGACCGTTTGGTTAAAGTAAAAAATATGCACTTTGGATCATTGGCTTTTGTAAACTTACACTAATCTTCCTTTGAGCCATCTTGGTGTTGCAATTTAAAACCTTTTAAACGATCGCAGCATCCACAATTTTTTACTGCTGTTAAATGTTGGACAGTATATATATATTTTTTCATAGAATGTAAAATTGGCTGTAATTCGAGGCATACAAATGAATGTTTTCACTAAAGCGTATATTTATTAAAAGAAAGTGCATAGATATTTCAAGTTTTTTTGCATGTCCACAAATTAATAATTATTTTACTAATAAATTCCATAATAATTATTAATAAATCTATAAATATTTTATAAGCCACCAAGAAATTAATTTAATAATCATTTTTGCAACTACAGTGAAACTCTCTTAAGAAGTTTTTCAAGGAACTGGAAAAAAACTTGTATGGGTTAAATTGGGCCATTTTTCAAATTCAGTCTTCAAGAGACCGAAAATATCGAATTTCTTAACCTTTGGAACACCGAGCTTCTATGGTCTATTTATTCCGTCGTGTGTCGAGGGTAAATCTGTGCGTCGGCCCGCCGTGCACCAGTTGAGTCTATTTTCGTAATAACTATGCAAAATGATGTTTTTGTAAATTGTACCGTGTTACCAGATAATAATGTGTTTATATGTTTATAAAAATTGCGAATATCAATCATTAGTAGTTTCCCCAGAATAGCTACTTATACTTGTATTTAAAGGGAAAAAATCTCTCTAATGATATAAAAATGAATAGATACAAAATGTATTTTCATATGAAGCGGTAACTTGGTGATGTGACATTATAATTTATAAAATAAAACAATAACTTTGTTTTACATCACTTTTATTTATACTTTAGCCGACCGGGTTTCGCTACTACCGTAGCTTCTTCAGGGCAGTATACAACTAAACTATGAACTAAGATGCACATGTGTTATGGAATGATACAAACAGGCTAGTGAAGGGCCAAGGGTGGGCTCAGGCATTTATTCACTTCAATGTAATGATTGCCCGGCGTTCTATGTAGGCAAAACGTCGCGTAATGTTAATATCCGTGTAAAAGAACACTTAAGATGTCTAAATAATAATGGTTTCTCCGAATTTGCTAACCATCTCTTAGAAACAGACCACACATTCGATAAAAAATACAGGCACTAGTTTACTGCATAAAAATGTAACCGGCATTCGATTAGATAACCTAGAAGCATTAGAAATAAGGAAAGCAAAAAACACTAATAGTAGACTAAAAAATAATCAAATAAATTTAAATAAAAGTCCAATCTTTAAATTATTCCCAATAAACAAAGTACATTCCCTTCCCGATCAGCAGGTACCTGATGATCTCCCACCCTTGGCCCTTCACTAGCCTGTTTGTATCATTCCATAACACATGTGCATCTTAGTTCATAGTTTAGTTGTATACTGCCCTGAAGAAGCTACGGTAGTAGCGAAACCCGGTCGGCTAAAGTATAAATAAAAGTGAGATACAAAATGGTTAATCATGAACTTCTTAAGCGAGTTTCACTGTACATATTATCTTCTTATTATAATTTTTCTTGTGTTCATAGGTACTTTATGTTATAATGGATTCCTACTACAACAGTGTGTATAAAAATGTATATGATATTCAGGTTTGAATATTAAGTACTATGGTTGTTTATATAGTTTAGTTATAAAAAAAAAGGTTATAGTATTTTTAATAATTATTTAATTGTGCCTCACAATAAAATACATGAATTTAATTTCTTTTTATTTCCTACTAGCTGAAGCATATGGTGTTACGAATAGTTTGGGGTAAAGTTTTTGTCATGTGTTACCCCTACCCCTGCTCTTCTCCCTAATTATACCCTCTCCCCTGCCCCTACCAAATAATTTTCCTCTTTGAATGTCAAGTGTGCGAAATTTCATCAAAAGCACAAAAATTCTGCTTTAAGGGTTGGGAAAGGGGGTGGTTTTTCGAAATCTCATGTAGACAGTCCTTCCTCTTCTTTCGACAATTAATTGTGCAATATTTCATCAAGCTCGAAATAAAAGTGTAGATTCGTATACAAAACAAACAAACACCGCCAGCCCGGACGTTCTTCTTAATTTAATCAATTCAAGAGGAATTTTATGCATTATTCATGAGTTTATTTAATTTTTAAGGCGATGCAATGGGAAGTAATGCAAAATCGTGTGTTTTCGGTTTGAGAATTTGTTGGCCTAGAAATATCATAGATGATTTAATTAAATACTGCAAGTAGATCACACCTTGGCCTTTCATTTAACCGTCAATTTTTTCGGTATGTCTTTTTATAAGCTTAGAAAAAACTAAAGTATGAGACATTAAAAAAATGTTTAAAGCGCAAAATCTCCTACTTATGAACTCTTTTTTCCATATTTTCGTATTGTTCATTGTGATAAATTAAGTTTTTTAGAATATGACCGTAAAACATTTTAATTATTATGTCTGAGCTTTACAGAATAGAATAAAACACGCATTTTGGTGATGTTTTTTTTGCGAAATCGAAGGATGCGGCCGATGTACAGCGGGATTTTGAACCTTGTCGCCACCTGCATAAGGAGCGCGTGATTTCGTTAAAATTTTAGCCGGTGGATGGCCTTAAAATTAAAAAAATTTAAGACTTGTTCAAGTGGGACAATGCAGAGAACCAGACGCCGATTTCAGCATTTAGCAGTCGTTGTCAGCAAAAAACCGACGATTGAAAAGGCACGTTCTACGGGCTTCAAAATATATTTTAACATCTTTATCATAAAATAAAAAAAAAGTGAAAAAAAAAAACTCCATTACAATGAAATAAAAGTGGAATGAGATTGTGACTTAGATAATAGAAACAATGGGAGATGTGGCATGGAAGCGCACCCACTGTCGCCGAGCTACGACCAAACTGCATGGACTATTAAAGTAGTAGAGCCAATGACCGGTCAATGGCTGAGTTGGCATCGCATCCGGGCCCACCTAGGTGTTGTGAGTTCAATTCCTCGGCTGGCTAAGTCCTCCATCACGACACAAGCAACATTTTCCGCTTACTGTGATGGTAGCAGGAGATTTTCAAATATTCCCAAGTTATTCGTAACCCGGAATGTTTGTCTTTCCTTAAAGAAAAAAAAAATTACGAAAGTTATGCGTTTGGTATGCAGGTAGAAACAAATGCCGGGCATCGCTGTGCGTAGATGCGATTTACAGTAGTATGGGTGAACAATTTTGGCAACGCGTTGTGCCCGCAGTTTCACACTAATAATAGTTCATGGCCCATCTCCCTTGTTTCTATTAACTATGGTAATTTATATAATTATATTTTGATGAGGCACATAGCTGTGTTCTAAATCCTTTGAGATGCGGATTATTAGTTTGAGGTTTCCATTTCCATAAAATCAGCTGGCGGAGAAGACCCGGGATGCGCCTGAAAAAAAAACCTTTTATTCAACAAGCCAGAGTTAAATCAATTCATTAATACTTTCCAGGGTGCGAATTTCCATGCGTCAAACGTTCATATTGAACAATGTTTGGGCATGGCCTGAAAAGGTTTAATAAGAACATATTTACTATAAGGGTTGAAAAATAAGTAAACGCTCGTAAGTTCGTCCTCCCCCCATCCAAACTAACCTAAAAATGGTGCTGGATTCAAAATGTTACACAGATGTATCAAATTTTCTCAAGTCCATTGGAAGTCATAGACAATAAGGATCAAAGTTAAAGGTTTTTTCAAAATCTCATACATCCAGTAACCGATCCAAATCAATATCTATAATGTCCACGCGGACCAATCAAAGCATCATATCACTTTCAAAATGGCCGCCATTTCGAGTGTCATTATGTCATCTTTTTTTTCAAATTACAATAAGTTCATCAACATATATATCAAGTCCTTGAGGGTCCACCGAGTTATCACACACAAAATTAAAATCAGTTTATTTATGGTTTCTAATTGTATGTTAAAATTGTAAGTGTTATGGTAAAATTGATTAGAGATTTTCGTCCTTCAAACGGTTTCAAGTTTTAGACTGCGGCTTTTAGGAACGGCTGCCCGGCTTGTTTCATACATAACTTAATTTTGGATTTGAGGCGAAAATACCTATCCAAACTGAATGATATATTTTTTAAATTAAAAGTTTAGTAAATATCTAGTACGTATGAGAAGTATATTATTTATTTTTGTTTTAAATTATGAAGTATGTGATGCCATGAAAAAAAAAACTATTTTCATAATTTCAGAGGCAACTTAGAAAATTATTTGCGGGTTCATCGTTTTTTTTTTTAAATTATTATATTTGCTATGTAAATATTACATGAATAAAAATATGAAAGCAAGACATTTTAAAAGAGAGGTTTTTTGGGTCGATATTTTAAATTATGTATGGCAAATTTGTGTTCCAAAGTAAATTGGTCGTTTTTAATTTAATTTAAAATCCACCATAATGCTTATTTTAAAAAATTTTATATTTCATTATATTTTCAAAGCAGACAGGGTAAATTAGCATTAATCCCCTTAGCGCCGGTATTTCAATATAATAATAATAATTAATATGGTTTTCGGCATTTAGTTTTGGTGTGGCCATCAAGTACTGGATTCAAAGAACTATTAGGCCTAGCTTCGTCATTCCTATTAATATTAATGGGGGTTTTGTGGATTTCAATTGCTTTCGTAATTAGGTGTGCTCAATGCGTTTTAGGTCTTCCCAGCACTTCAGGAACAAATCCGAAGTAATGGTCGGTTTCAATTAAGTGCAATTGACGGCCTCCATGGTCGAGGGGTAAGGCTCTCGTCCACGAATTCGAAGGTCGCGGGTTCAAATCCCGTCGTTCGCAAGTAAATTTTATTTAATTAATTTGTGTTGTTTCACAATTAATTAATTTAAAAATAATATATGATATATTTGCGCACGTTCCAGAGTGGAAGATACGTATCTCAGTATCGCCCTGGTGAAAGACCACCATTCAGGATTGAAACGTTGCTTGAAATGACTTTTAGCCGTGTTTGGTTACTAGATCTGAATAGCCAGGTATTTTACCCACCTTCCTCTTCCCCTTCTCCTTCCCCTCCCCAATACCTTCAGCCTCACAACATTCCCCCATTGGGAATGCCATAGTCTCACTGGCTCCAGACGGTTGGGAGCAGTTGGGACTCTTGTGCGGTTTTCATATAAAAATAAAAAAAAAGTGCTCGGCAATTGCCGATTTGTCTGGATGGCCGAGTTTGCACGCTCGAAAGTGTTCTGAGATCCTTTTGGAGATGGTCCGTTCTGTCCGACCTACATACACCCTGTCACATCCCGAGCAGCTGAGTTTATAAAATCCATTTGTCTCAAGAGGAAACTTGGTTTTTGTGGATCTTAGAAGGTCTTGGATTTTAGTTGTTCTGAAATCAGTCTTGATGCTTTCTTTCCTCGGTATCCTGGCAATTCTGTCAGTACCATTGTGAACATAAGGTAAGAAAGCGCAGCCTTTTGACTCTTGTTCAATTTTGTCTTCGTTTGGGGTAGATTTGGGTCTTATGATCTATCGCATCGGTCAACGTTATAAGCTGTTCCAATTGTTGTATCGTTTCATTAAATTACCAGAATCATACAAATAAACATTTACACATGTGTTAAGGCAAGCGAATGACTAAAAAATATGCCACATGTGACCTGTTATTATAATAATTTTATATACATCCAAAATAAGGTAAAAAATGTATGTCTTTATTATATTAATTATGCATACTATGAATTGGGATAGCGGAATAGTAGTCAAAGTCATTTATTCTCACTTTCTCATGTCGTCTCTTTCATACTAGATGCCAGTCGCACAGTCGATACAAAAAGTTTTGACTTACTTTGGCTTTCTTCCGGTCAGTTTGTTGAAGGGACTCGATCGTACGAAGTATTTCACTATAATTAGAATCAGTCTTGCATTATTTTTTTGCACATTTTAAGGTTTTAAGTACATACATATTTTCCACCAAGAGAATATTAGTATTAATATTTACAGGTCAATTTTTGTCACGGCACTGTATAGTTGCAAGCAATACTTTTCCTAGATAACACAATTTAAAAAAAAATGTAAACCTGCATAGATTTCCTAAGAGTTCATTTTTTGTAATAATGTTTCTAAAGCATGACTAAAAACGACTGCTCTCGGTGTAATAGCCAAACATTGCTAAGCAAACAACCTTGTAAAAATAATTTGATAAAAATAATAACATGCGCAAAGAAAAACATTGTAACTGCTTTTTTTTTACATTTTAATTTTATTTATAATTTTGGTTTGTGAATTTGATTTCGTTTTTTTTTAATTTATTTAACATCTAATACGTGGTTATTTCGATACACAAACTTCATAAATACATAAAAATTGCCTTTCCATGCAAATCTTCCTTGCAAAGCTTAAAATTATAAAAAAAGTATTAACTTAAAAGAATGTGATGTATCATCTCCTTTCTCGGAAGTACCTCTGATTTCTGAACACCATTTGATTAATGTAAAAAATATGCACTTGGACCGTTGCGGTTTTTAAAATTTATTTTGATATTTTTGGAGCCATTTTTGTATTGTCATATAAAACCTTTAAACGAATGCAGCACCCTCAATGTTTACTTTTAAAAGTTAGATTATAACTCTGTCTCTTTCTTGCATAGGAAGTTCTCACACACAAAGTGGCATGTATAAACATTGATAATGTGCCATGAGTAAAAATTTGACCTGTAAACATTGAAGAAGAGATAAACTTATCGAAGTATGTTGTGGGCGTGTCCGTGTGCCCGAAGAAAGCATAATTTTCTTTCTTTGTGTGAAATTGATCAAACATTTTCATACACACTGACTCTTAAACAGACAATAAATTTCGTTAGCTTGTCTGGGGCCTAGGAGTCTAAAGGTCTTATGTCAGTAAATTGATGATATCATAAGCCGGTTACTCACACCAGGTTACGCCCCGTTCTGGCCGGGTAGACCATAAATAGTCGGAGTGTGTGGCTCGGATCCACCAGGAACACGGCCCTGGCGGCTAGAGGAATCTGCTCATCGTCCCTGGTCTCCGAGTCCAGGATGCCCCACCAGCAAGACAGGCGGCGGTCGGGATCTGCGATGATGGGGAACGGGAAGTGGAGCATCTTGCCACCTGGAGATAATGCAATGCATGTTGTCAGTGATATTAGCCACTACAGATAATATGTAAAACATCGCTTCTTATGTGGAATTGCTTTTCCTCAATCAACACTCTACTAATTATGGATACCATTCTCCACTGTCTAGAATATCGAGACTTGTTAACTCAATCCAGGGGCTTTGTCAAAATGATTTTGTCTGGCTTTACGAAAATAAACTTTTGCAGATTATCATTTAATATGTCTAAAATCATGGACATGAATGTTCTCTCAAATGTATATTTTCATTGCTTCATTAACGTATTATGTAAGTGCTGTTCTTTTTCTATAGTCCTTGTTTATCCCATTTCGTGTGGTGTAATTGGACAATGCTCCTGTATCTACCTGCTGGTACCTATTACCAGTCACCTGACAGGCGCTTATTCAAATCTTTATATTGGCAAAAACATATGAACAGTAATAAGTTTATAATTTCTTCAAACAATAGGTTTTCACTTTGTGGTGTCATTATTAATAAATTAATTAATAATTAATAATTAAAAATTGAATTCTTTAGAGTTTTATAAAAAGTCAATATAAATAGAAAATCGGATGTAAATCCGAGACACTGTTTAAGTTTGCAATTGAGTTCGGGTAGAACTTTGTAAACATCATAAAAATAGCTGCCAATAATATGAGATTAAAAATGGAAGATAATATTCACATATCTTGAATTTGAGATATGATATCGATGAAGATGATACAAATTGAACTTGTCTCATTAGCTAAGTCGGTTGAGCGTTGCCCCGGATAGGCAGTGGACCTGGGTTCGAGTCCCAGATGCGACTGAAATATTTTTAGTTTCTGTCCTTTTGTCCGGTTTCATCTTTCATTTGCGTTATGTTAATATTATTTTCTTCAAGGATTAAATATACTTTGTATTCAACACTTTATTAATACACGGATATCTACATGTTTCAAAAGTGATGTTTTCTTCATCAGGAGTAATACTAAAAATAATAATGTCAAGTATACACAAATGATAAAAATTAGAACACAATAGACAAATTATAAAGATAAACAAAATTGATTAAAGTAGGTAAGTAATTAATCAATGTTAATAAAAAATTATTATAAAACATTGAATAACAAATTTATATTGAAAATTAAAAATAAATTATTTTTGTTATTAATATTAATACGAAAATAAATTCAAGAGATAACTTTTTTAAATATTTGATTATTAAATAAATTTAATTCACTATTAACGCTTTTTCGAATTGCTAAAATTTTAAATTTCTCTAATTTTAAACCGGTTGTATTTGTATGTAAAATGTTTAAACTTTTACTTATATGTATATTCCTGATGAAGAAAGCATCGCTTTCGAAACATGTAGATATGTGTATATTAATAAAGTGGTGAATACAAAGTATATTATTTAATTAATTTATTAATAATGACGCCACAAACTGAATACCAATATTTTGAATAAATTATAAATAAAGAATGATAACTTATGCATTTAATTAAAAACTATGACTAAATATATAAAAAAATAGAAAATTATTTCGCTTCGCAGTTGTGTTTTTCTGCGCAAAGCCCGCGTAGTCCCTGTTTATGATTGTAATTTGTCTATTGTGTTCTAATATTTATCATTTGCTTAAACTTGACATTATCATTTTTAGTATTCTATATATTCCTGATGAAGAAAGCATCGTTTTCGAAACATCTTTATATTAATAAAGTGGTGAATACAAAGTATATTATTTAACTCATTTAGTAATAAGTTTATAAAAAGTTAAAATTACCCTGAAATTTTCACTCTTTTCTCGTGTCCCGATTGTTTGACATCATAACGAACTTCTCCTCGCTTCAAGTATTGTGTAAATAAAAGATATAATTATAATCACTGTCCAGTTTAATAAGATGGTAAGATCTGTGATCTATAATAATAATATTCATAAATCTATATATAAACCACTACCAATAATCTTTGGCGAGTTCATTTAATAATTTTTTTCATGTGCACAACACAAATGCTAATAGAAACCCTAATATTATGCATATAAATTTCCACGGATAAAATATTTAAATATATAGATATTTAAACTGCACGGATTATCCAAGTGGTAGAGCTAATGACAGTTATGCGTTTGGTGTGCAGATAGAAACAGAGGTGGGGCGCCTCTGTGCATAGATGCGATTTGCTATAGTATGGGTGAACATGTTTGTGTCCGCGGTTTCATACTGAATGGTTCATGGCCCACCTTCCCTGTTTCTATCATTTATTGATGATGGTTAGTCAGCTGTATGTAAGTTAGTTGATTGGCTTACTCGCGACGTTGGTGAGGGTGTTGAGCCACTGCTGGTGCGCCTGCAGCGTATCGCAGGCCAGGCCCAGCGGCTTTATGTCCCGCCGCCGCAGCTCCGGCAGCAGGTCGGCCACGCCTGTCATCTCCAAGGAGCACATGTTGCCGTGATCCTTGGTCACCGAGAACAGCAGACACCAACTGGACATGGAACCGGGAAGATTTTAAATATATTTTACCTTTACATACCAGGGCCTGAGGTTTCCCTCAAACTTTATAACTCATTATTAGTTAGATATTATAATTGCCCCGACGAAGCGTGATCTAAGCGAAACCGGTTGGCTTTCAAATATACATAATAAATTTGTGGTTTATAACAAAGTGATTGTTTTATTTAATACTAGCTGATGCGTACCCGGCCTTGCTCGGGATTTTTCATTTGTCATTAGGGTGCCATAATTGATTTGACAGCGATAGTAACTATTTCCAAATAAAGAAACATTCATTTGAAATTTTAATTTCATTCCAAACGTTTATTTTTTCAAAACATATCTAAATCATAAAGTTCTTAAGTAGGTACCTACTTGTGTTTTCCATTTTGAAAATATTTTTCATACTAATTTTAAAACGTTATAATAATAATTGGATTACTTTTTTAGCGCCGTTTTTGTGAAAAATCACCTCAACATTATCTCCACACAGGAGTCGCATATTATCTTTGGGGATGCTATGTGGGGGGGTCTTTTTAAGGAAAGGAGGAGAAGTTGTGAAAAGGAAAAGGGCATGAGAGGGGGTTAAGAATCTCAGAGTCATTCCTTCCACTGCGGTGCAAGGCAAAAAAGAGAATGGTCGAGAACGTCCAGCTGAAGTGGTCAATAGGTCTCCCTTAACCGGCGTCCACCACACAGTTGACGGGCAGACGCATCCGCCGCCGAGACCTGAACTCACCCTAAGAACCCGGGCACCCCAGCTAAATCACCTGCCGCAGCAAACCACTTAGCGTGACCTGTGGCAGAGGGTTGGTTATTCAATGAATGGCTCCCGGAGCAACAGTACTCATACCTGCCTCCCAAATAGAAGTGAAATAATAGTGAAAATCCACTAAAGACAAGTAAAGAAAAAACAAGTAGGCACCTATAAAACAAAACAATAATGAAGAGCATGCAGATAGGTACTTGCAAGACAAAACATATTCAAAAATACACCACAAATAAATACAAATAAATCGTCGCTGAATATATAATATAGCTTATGTGACGTTTCGTACATTCTGAGATGATCGAATAAAAACTATAATAAGAACATGAGAATGTACAGCTGATCATTAATATTTGAAACGCCGATTTCCCGCGATCTAATAATACCGTTGTGTTACAAGGGTAAATTAGCGCGCGGCCCGCCTGACTCAATTTTTGTGATAACTTACTTTTATTTTTAAATTCACTCCACACATGAGGCTCAGAGGAAAACATTTTTTATGGTTTTTTAAGGAAAGGAAGGAGAGGAAGATCTGGGAAGGAAAAAGGTATGAGAGATGGGCAGGAATCTGGGGGTCAGTATGTCCAGGAGTGACTGACATATGAATTCATTATTCCCACTGCGGTGTAAGACGATGGGTTGAGACAGTCTGGCTGGAGAGGTCAAAGGGTCTCCCCATACCGGCCTTTCCCGCCGGTCTGGTCCGCCTGTAGATGCATCCGCTACCAAAACCTCACCCCATGAACCCAGGCACCCCTGCTAAGTAACCTGCCGTAGCGAACCACTCGGGGTGGCCTAGGTGTTGGTTATCCAATAAACGGTTCCCGAGCTTGTTTATAGCAAAATTATGTTTTTGCAAATCGTCGCTGCATATATAATATGGCTTATGTGACGTTTCGTATATTCTGAGATGATCGAATAAAAACTGTTTTAAAAAATAATTGCAGACTAGATTTGAAAATTTTTTTTAAATAATTTTTAGACAAGCTTTCCAGCTTAACAAATCTATTCTTTTTAGCAAATCTAGTCTTTGCAATTATTTTTTAAAACAGTTTTTATTCGATCATCTCAGAATATACGAAACGTCACATAAGCTATATTATATATGCAGCGTCGAAATTGTACCGTCTTACCAGATAATGTATTAATATATTTATTAAAATTGTAATATCTATCATACCACAGAACAAATAATACATAGAGATGCCCTAGCATGAAAGGAGAAGAAACAAAATGAGAGGGACGGGGTCGAGATAGGTGTGTCGCCAATTTAAGAAAAAAACAGCAACTAAGTAAAAAAGTTTGACATGTTACAGAAACCGAATATTTTACCGAGTATTTAGTTTTACCCTTTTTATAAATGTTTTGTAATTTGCTAACCGCAGTCAAAATCACGCGAAACAAATGTGAATGGCAGTGAACTAAGCTGGTGCCAAATTGGGTTTCGCGTGACTTTTACCTCCAGCCATCAAAATCGAACTTCAGGCAAGTCTATTAACTCTGACGTCAGTGTATCACGTAGTTTCCGCTACTTATATTCAGAGAAATAATTTTTTGACATTGCCAATCGGAAACGCTGGCGCTCTACGGATACAAATTTTGGTTATCCGATGAGTAATTCCGGCACGCTAGAAGTATTTGACTCAAAGACATAAGTAGTTCGCTACTTCACAGTACTCTTTACCATCTATGCCTTTGATAGGATGATGCGTGGATTCTTTAAAACAATGGAAGAGTGCTTCTGGGGTTTGAAGCAACACGTGTTGTAGGAGGGAGGAAACACAAAAACAGTCATATCGTCCAACAGGCAAGCTTAATAACAAGTTGTAAAAATGACCCATTTTCATGCCTCAAGTGTAAATGTGTACTTTTGTTAGGCACGTGTTTGGTTAGTCCCCTGGCTGTACACCGATTCTAAAGGGATCAATGATGCTGGTTCTTTTGAGTATGTCCTATTGAGATACCAGTATGAACCCTGATTTCCCACTTGATGTCTGTGTTAAAATAGGATAAATTACTTCCTAATATGTGCACTTGTTCTCCAGAGTGTAATCCTCATACTCTGGATTTATAAAACACCCTGACTAATATAATAGAAAAGAAGTATAGATAATTTAAAAATCAGTAATCAAGGTCTAGAAACGTTTAAAAAATAAATGTAGCTTCGTTTATACAAAAAATTAGAATCCTGACGTGTGCGGAGAAGGAGGGACCATCGGTCACCTTATACCTCTCTCGGGAAAGTGGTGGGGTACATCCAATGATGATGTCTATGTTATATTGATTGAAATCCACACATTAAATAAAGTAGGTAAAGTAGGTGTTTATCTAAATATCCAGAATAATGTTTGGTAATGTTGAAGTTTTAATGCTTAGCTTTGAATATTGAGGGTGCAAGTTGATACATTAATCATTGAAAGATAAAATATATAATATACATAATTATTCGAGCTGTGGAGTTGCAAACCAGCTCAGGAAAGTGTTTGAAATGCAATGAAAGTGAATATAATATTTATATTTGTAGCGAAATATTAAAAGAACAATGTATATTTGGCACAAAATGTTAATTCTTTTTATATTAAAGGTGTTCCAAATAGTCTTTTAGGGTCTAAATCTCGGATTTCTCTAATTTCAAGAGGGTTTTGCAACTCACGCAAACATTTTTTTTGCTTTCCAAGTCATTTAGATATTTGAAAGTCGTTATCTTGTATGTTTGAAGACTTCACAACTTTACAGTGCCATAATAGTGTTATTGAATAATCACTGTCACAATGGAAAATTAATTTTACAACTCACTTTTCAAAATGGCGATGTATTGAAATTAATTTGTTGTTCATAAAAAAGTGGGTAAAACTCACGATTTATCAAGCCAATCATAAAATTTGATATCTCCCATTGTTGTCTTGGCTTCAAAATCTGGAAAAGGTTCTCCGATAGTTAGTCTCATTGTGTTTAATATTGAAAATCGTTTAATTTTCGGGAATTAGAAAAAGCGGGAAGCAAAAGCAAACTTCAGATTCTTCAAAAATGGAAGAAAACTTTTCCAAAGCTACCTATAGATTTATTTTATTCGAATTACGAAAACAAAAGCGATTTCCCAAATTTTGTGGCTGGTGATTATTTGAATTTCTTCTAATTTCGGGCATATATTCCAAAACTTTTAAGCATCTGTTTTTTTGGCAAGGTACCAGCTCCAAAACTGTTTTTATGGACTTTTTTTACGTAATCAAGTCAGATTACTATTGGTTTTGATTTGATTTTTAAAGTAAGTGTCTTTTGTTTGAAAACGGGAGAGATTTTTTCAAAGTTTATGTTCGATGATTTTAAAATCTTTTACGATCTGTTTTTCAGTATATTCGGGAATGCTATGAGTCGGGTTGGGTTGTCAGGATTCTCACGCGAGAGCAACTTAATGAAAGTAAATATCGCATAAGTCAAGCTCACTAAAATACCGTCTCTTAGGGCCGGTAATTCAGGTGTTTTTTTTTTACCTGGTAACTATCCTGCACCTACTAGATAGTAACTTGACGAAAATAAACATCATTCAATCCGAGCTGACGTTCCTCAAGTTATCCTAAGTATATTAGTAATCCTGACAATTTGGACTCTTAAATTCTCGAGTTTACTGATTAACCGGACCTTACTCGTGCCATGTATTCCAAAACTTCAAAATGATTTAATATTTGGCAGGTACCTGTTCCAAAACAATAATTTTTTTGTCGAACGACGATTTGACATAAGGTAATGCTCCGATCATTTAATTTTATTTTCCTAGAGCACTGAGGCTTGCCCACTCGGCCTCCGCAAAAAAATACAACTTTCTTCTAATTGTTCTGTTTATTCAAGTAAGAATATTATTTCCGTAAGCTGTTCTTCCTAACGGAGCAATAGCTATAGTTAAGGACTCCGTCTAGGTACACGAGAGTAGGTACTACTAGTGTTGAATTGTTCAGATTGTCCAGTAGATTGATTAGTAATAATAATATATTTATACTCGTAACACGAACACAGTACTTACACATACGCATTGCTCGCATACAACACGTTTCAAACAAACTGTAATTAAACTTCAGAAAAGAAAATTCCTATGAAATTGAAAAAAAAGGAGAACGCGTCGTTAAACTTTTCGAATAACTGTCAAAACCTTTCGAAACTTAAAATTTGAACAATGGATAACTACACTTGTCCCTTATTGCAAAAAAAGAAGCGTAAGCAAGACAAAATGCTGTTTCTTAATGACCTTTTTCAACAATACACACAATCCAATTTGACGGACCCTGTGTTCGAACGGTTAAGATCCACGACTACGAATTTAAGGGTATTGTTTTATATACAAATCTACAGTTTTATTCCGAAATTTTGCACACTTGACTTAGGAAACAAGAGGAAGGTCACTGTCTACACGAGATTTAGAAAAACCACCCCGTTCCCCCTTTCCCACCCTTTAAAGCAGATTTTTTACGTTCAAAATAAGAGGAAGACTGCTGGGTAGCGGTAGGGGTAGGGGTAGGTGTTAGGGTAGGGGTAGGAGTAAAGTAGGGGCAAAACTTTAATCGAACAACCTTAAAACCTTCCTCCAAACCATTCATAACCTTGGGAAACGCCGGGTACTTAAGCTACTAGTTTGAGATTGATGAAATCTCACACACTAGACATTCAAAATGCGAGGTAAATTACTGGCTAGGGGTAGTGGTAGGGGCAGGGAGAGGGGTAGGAGTAAGGTAGGGGTAGGGGTTGCACATCACAATCTAAAAACTTTACTCCAAATCGTGAATAATCCCGGGCAACGCCGGGTAATTTCACTCGTTGCTTGGGTGAACTCTATTTCCGCGGCCTTTATTTTTGTCGATCAGCAGAATGAGGTCTCCTACAACGAAATATCATGTTATTTACAAATGGATCACTTTAAGTATGCTGAAGACAGAACTTTTTGAATTTTTGTAAATTACCGGATAGCAGTGGCGGCTCGTAACTTTTGAGTGAGCTAGAATGCTAAGATTGAAAAATACGACGTTATTGATGTTGTTGAAGCCGAATTTTTTTTTAATTTTTTTTTAAAATTATTTTAGGCTTCAACAAAATCAATAACGTCGTATTTTTCAATATTAGCACTCTAGCTCACTCAAAAGTCACGAGCCGCCACTGACGGATAGTATCGAAAATATAAATCGTCATAATAATTTTATGAGAATCTCGCAAGGAGGTCAATGAGCGAGTAACTTCATGGTACATAAAATGACTGGCGCGGTATTATGGGGCACTGCCATTCGAGTTATGAATTGTGTCTTGTGACGTCACGGGTCTTTTAAGCAGTCTATTTCAAATTTAACTTCGAAACCTCATCATTTCGTCATTTTGGAAGATATCGGAAAAATAATTTTACTGTCGTTATCCACTTAAGTTTATATCTCTATATGCATATATATATATATAATTAACGTTTGTCTGTGTGTTTTTCTCAATTTTCTCGAAAATTACTTAACCGATTTCGCTGAAAATAGCACAGTTTGCTCTTATTAGTGACGGGAAGGTTTAGAGAACCCGCCATGTTGTATTGAGTTTAGCCACAGATTACATATTCAAAAGAAGAAGGTTTGTTTCGGTAGAATATTTTGAAACACACAAGTAGGTAACTACTTAAGAATTTAGTCTTGTATAGTCCCGAGCAAGGCCGGGTACACATCAGCCAGTATATAATAAAATTTCAAGAAAATAAAGAAAGTTGGGACACAACCTCAAGTAATTTATTTTGGCGTAGTATGTGACTTCCAAAAATGGAACTGATGTAGGTACTTACCCACCTACCAGTGGCGTGCATTGTCATATGAGCAAAGGTAGGCTGTACGATTGTGCGTTAATATTCAAGTATGTACATTGAATATTTAAAACTCGCCGTTATATTAACTTCTTTCGCTGGTTGTTGTGGCCAAGTAATACACAAGAGTACAAGTTCCTTAAAGGGGACACTAAAAAATACACATTTTATTGTCTGCTAACGCAAGATACAAATTCTACACAGGTAATTAGGAAAATGCGTAAGGTTTCCGATGACAAAAGTTCTTAGACTGTAAGCTTTTAATTTCTATATGAAAAAAACGTACTACAAGTTTAGGTAGATAATTTATCGCGTACAACAAAACAATCTTTATCAATATTGTCAATATTAAATTCATGATGTATTTTATTTCTATACTTAGTTACCATTACTGTCACTACACATGGCGCTGCTCCCCAACTCAAACACGAGAAATCTTTCTCTATTGCGTTGGGTAGTTTTTGTTAAATAAATTAATACTTTTTTTTTGTAATTATCTCATAAGATATATCTGTACTATTAAATATTTTATATGTATTTATATTAAATAAAAAAGGTAAAACGGTCGAAATGCCTTTACTGGTTTTCAAACTGCACATATTTTCAGGCATTTTGATACGTATTTCATAGAATTTAAAGATTGGATTTTCGTCACTAAAAACCTAGCTATTTTTCTAACTACTTGTATAAAATTTATAGACAAATTATTTGTTGTAACATATTGATTGCGTTAGCAATCTATTGAGAGACTTTTAACAACTTATTTGGGTGCCCCTCCGTAATATGATTTTTTTTTGTATTAAATTCTTTCTTCTTCTCTAAGACCAAAGGTAGGCTGTGCGACTGGTCGTTAGCTTTCAGCTGTGCATTGAATATTTAAACTTCTAATTTTATTATCAACTGAAAAAATTAGCATATAAGTTCCGTACCGATTTGCATATAATATGATTTTATGGTGCATTTTAAAGGTAGTCACAGATTTTCAGCCTTTATGGACTGCACGCCACTGTCACCTAAATGCCGAGTGATGTGAAAATTATTAAATTAAATTTAATAAATTCAATTCCTGACAAGCTGTACCTACCTACCCGTAATCTATATGTGATGATTTTTAAAATTCTGTGTTCTGTAGAAACAAAATTTCTTCTTTTTTTTTCAACTTGGCAAGTTAAGTTACATATAAAAATATTTGCTCGAGTTTTAATACGGTGGGTACCTACCTATATCAGTAAATTGAATAGTACCTACCCGTGGGAAGATGCCATTTATTTGTTCGTCCGCGCGGCAAATTAAGGTCAGAATAATTTTAATTTTTCCGAATTTCATCAATGGCCGCCATATTTCGTTTCGTCGCCAATTCGGCGGGAAAATTTGATATTAACGACTCTAATTTCGTGTCTTTTGAAATTTTTATCCGACGAGCAGCTCTCAATATTAAATTAAGCAGCGTTAAATGGACCTGTAATGTTAAATTGATGAAATCAATGGTGGACCATTGTTTCGTCGGGTTTTTATGTGTTGTATGAACGCAATAATTTTCGACCTTCGTTAAGGTTAGGTTGGGTAAGATAATATGTGATTTTAATATTGAAATGAGTTACATTAGATTTATATATTGCTATTTTAACTATTCTCCGCATCCTATCAAATTCACAGTCCGTAAATTTAAGTGTGTTAAGCGGTCCATAACTATAAGTTAAAAATAAGAATATTTATTTGTACTAACAATAGCGAACCCCCAGACTGCACATTTAAGCGTGTTGATCTATATAGCTTGGCAATAAAATGCAGACATTTAATAAAGTGGAAATACATTCTTCATTACTATGGCAATACCGAGCTGGTATGTCTTCAAAATTTTGTTCCACATTTGAATTTAAAAGTTCGTTTTAGAGAAACAATACAAAAGACAAAAAAAACTTTTTTTACGTTTTTTTAAATTAATATTTTTGATCCGTGAAATTGATTTCGTTTTAAAATTGTATTTATCTAACATCTAATATAGGGTTATTTCTATACAATTCAGAAATAATTACAGGAATAATTTAAATAATAAAATAAAATTCTAACATAAAATTGTATGTAGAATCATCTCCTGTCGGAAAGTATTAGTAACTTCTGGATACCGTTTGGTGAAAGTAAAAAAAAAAACATGCTCTTGGACCATGGTGCTTTTTTAAACTTACAACCAACCATCTTCCTATGAGCCATCTTGGCGTTATCATTTAAAACTTTCTAAACGATCGCAGCGCCCACATTTTTCGTCTACTAAAAAATGTCGGACTGTACCTATTTTATCTGACAGAAGGTAAGTAGCACTGAGTAGCCAACATATTTTTCTCGTAGATTGCTTTTTCCATACAAAATTGAATAAAAATATAAACAGAATAATACCTCCAGCTCTTCACAAAGCTACGCGTGTAATCAAATATCATAGTCGTCACATATTGCTAACATGTAACAGTACCGCCTCTAGCGGCCCGGGCTGTAGGCTTCCAGCCTGTGTTGCTATTATAATGAATATTTTATTTTCTTTGTAAACAATTTAGACAGTGTGCGAGCAGCGAGACTTCAAATGTCAGCGAGGTTTCAAATGTTAATTCAATCCTAATAGCCTCCTTTAAAAACATAAATATACATGACAAAAAAGGAGTAAAATCATATGTAGGTCACCTACAATTTATTTTGTTCAATAATTTATTAAGAATATATTTCAAAGAAAATCTATTAAAATGTACGGAAAAAACACAATTAGTACAACTCAGGCCCCTAAAGGGAGCTACTGTAGGTTGTCACTCAATGTATTATGATATTTCTACAGTACTTGCTTTATGTTTCCGAAAAATTAGAAAAAATCACTGTACACTGTGGGTAGGTTCCTACTTGTGGTGTGCTGCCAATGAGGGCTTCTTCAAATACTACTAATATGCACAGCTTCGTCAAAATACTGGCGACAAGCTACACTAGCGCCTCTAGCGGCCCGCGTTGAAGCGCTTCCGAACTAGATTGTGCCAAATAATTGAATTTATATAATAATTTATAAAAATTAAAGAAGATATTGTAAATTAATTGTAAAGCGCCCTTGAGGTGATTTTCCCACGAAAACGGCGGTATAGAAGTAATCCAATTATTATTATTATTATTATACACATTTTGCTTTCCTATGGGCAGTTCCGGTGCACTAGAAGTTAAAATGAAAGAAAACTAACCTGCATAACTCACATCGCTTGATAGCACTAATTCGCGCCTACACGTGGCGCCATCTATTGAGATGGCAACCACTCTATGAGGATTCCATCTATGAATATGGAAAATATCAGAAACTGGACGTATTACCATTCTATAGTATTTGACTTCATCTATGAATGTCCGTGAAAAACAAAGATGAAATAAGAAAAAACATTTGTTTCCCGATAAATAACAATAAACTGCGTTAATTTTCTTTCGTGCTTGTCATATTTAATTATCCTTCGCTATTTTTTAAAAAACCTTTTAATGTTAAATTTGAAGACTTATGACTTGTAACATCATTTTTGGCCACTGAAGCGATAAACCGATAGCAGTTGTCTTTCAAATCGGTGTAGTTCACATTTCCATAGATTGACTATTCACTGTTGTACAAGGATAGAAATTATAGACACAAATGTACACCTACCCTAAGGGCACATATTCAAGGTTTTCCTTTTTAAAAGTATGATGACATTTAATAATAATTTACTAGATTTTAATGTGAATTTTTAATAACATATCATTTATTCTGCATTTATAAATCAAGGACTACCAAACCAGAAAAAATACAATTAACAAATTAATCCGTACCTAAGTAGCTACCAACGTATAATTTTCGTAAATCATTCAAGTCATGAAAACAAATAGGTGAACATTTATAAAATATAACAATAAATAATAGCGTGACCGATTAGTAGCTGAATGGACAAATGCGTTGGGTTTCCAACCAGCCTTGGGCTCAATTCTTCTGCTAGCTAAGTCTACCATCATTGCACAAGCAATATTTTCCGTTTATTATGACGGTTGTAGATTTTTATTTAAATTATTTTTTTTTAGATTTTTCGTAACCCTGACATCATCTCCTATCTTATTCTTCATCTTCTATCTATTCACTTCTATTATATAAAGAAGAATGTCCCGAGCGGGCGGTGTGTATTTGTTTTGTACACCGAGCGTGATGAAATTTTGCACACTTGACTTTCAAACAAGAGAAAGATCACTGTCTACATGAGATTTCGAGAAACCACCCCCTTTCCCACCAATTAAAGCAAAATAAAATATTTATTGAAGAAATATAGCACACTCGACGGGGGTAGTGGTAGGGGTAGGGGTAACGATATGGATAGGGGTAGGGGTAAGGATAGGGATATTACAGTTGAGGTTATCCACCACTTTCCCACCCCGGTATAAGTAACTTATGGTTACTCCTTAGGGTGCACCTCAAGGACTCTATTTTTTGGTTCAACGAAGCTAAGGTTATAAATGATTCTAAACCATCAAGTGTCCCTGCACAGCATTAGCTTAGAAGGAGGTTAGTAAAATTCCACAGCCCAGAATGGTTAGTACATACATACGGTCGACAAAAGTGGCTCTAGTAATAATGGTGGCTCTGCTCTACTCGTCAGTAGATGAACATGGTGAGACGCGAAGAAATACTAACATAAAACAGTAAAAGGGAGAAACTAAATAGATTAAGTAAGGGTACTTAGGACGAGCCGTTGCCAGGACACCAGGGCAGTCCGTCTGAAGCAGTGCTAGGTGGATTCTTGTTCTTCAATTCACCGTAATTCACCATAATTCACCGTTATTCGCCGTAATTCAGCGTAATTCACCGTCATTTACCGTTATTCACCGTAATTCACCGTAATTCAACGTAATTCACCGATAGGAAATGAAAAACCTGAGAGGATCCACTTCCTAACATTCGAAAGAAATAACGCACTCCCTAAGGTGTCTAAACATGTGGCGGAAATATTGAATTTCTCCCGCATGTTTCGATTTACCCAAAAAAACTTGGGTGTTTTATGTTATTTTGCAAAGCTCAGGCATAATTATTAAAATGTTTGTCAGTCAATATTCTAAAAAAACATAATTTGCCACAATGAAAAAATACGATAATATTAGAAGGGTTCGTAAGTACGATATTTTGCACCGTAATTTTGCAAATCACCGTAATTCACCGTAATTCACAGTAATTCACCGTAATTCACCGTAATTCACCGTAATTCACCGTAATTCACCGTAATTCACCGTAATTCACCGTAATTCACCGTAATTCACCGTAATTC
>JAHDVE020011072.1:0-71518 GCA_022606495.2 Halesus radiatus
CAAATCTCCAGTCGTTGCGTACTCGGGCAACTAGTTGATTCCCAAGGCTTGCATGCTCGGCGCGATTTCCCGTCGAAGCGCCACGAGAATGAACCATTTTTGTTTGATACAAAATTAAATTTTGTAAATCACATACAACAAATAACTGATAAAGGCATGAATATACTGGGATTTATAATCATAACTATTAAAGACTTTGATTCGCTGGAAGTTATAAAAATCGTATATTTGTCGTTGGTGCAAAGTATATTAGAATATAATTCGATAGTGTGGTCCCCATACTATTTTATTCATATAAAAAATATTGAACGCGTGCAGCGCAAATTTTTACGTTTTATTAACTTCAAACGACACATACCAATTCAACACATAAACTATATATTCTTGTTAAATACACTAAAAATACATACTCTAGAAAACAGAAGAAAAATAACAGATTTAACTTTTTTATTTAAAATTATTTATTCCGTATTAGACTGTTCTGAACTCCTGCAACTAATCAACTTCAAAGTACCTCATCGACAAACTCAGCAAAATATATTATTCTGTAACAATAATTCTGGTACTAACTACCAAATACATGCACCCATTTCTCGCCTACATACACTTGGAAACAAATTCACCTCTGATAAAGATATATTTAATATAAGTTTACCCATGTTTAAAAGATACCTGAATTATATTTTATTTTGCAACGATTATAAGATCATCGCATTAGAGCCATTGTTTAATTATTTTTTGTATTATATTTTTACTTATCTACAATTCAAAAACTTGTTCCTCTTTTTTCTTTTTATGTATAATGTACTATATTATCTATTATGCAATTTAATATATTTTACGTTCTCCGAAATATAAAAACAGGTTGATTTCTTTTTTTTTCACAATGTCATGCAATCATACTATATTATACACTTGTATATTATGTATCATGTTGATCAGCCTAGTACTATTTCTATTTAAAAAAATGTATTATCTACAAATTAAAAACCTTCCCCTTTATAACATATCTGTGTCATGCACTTATACATTAATATACATGCATATATTTCATAAATATGTTACACTTATATGCCAACTATGTATCATGTTATTTTTTTGTTAACTTAAAGCTTTTTTTTTCTTTCCGTATACAAAAACATTTAAATATTAAAAAATGTAAAAGCCCTTTGGGGCGTTAATAAATTAATAAAAATAAATAATTTCTTAGTACAGAAAGTTCCATAGTCGCTTCATTCGTAACGCACATATGGAATTCATTTTGGACTTGCCCTCTGGCAGTAATACTTATACGGATAGGTGGAATTTTTAGCATGGAATTTGAATGGCGGATAAAATCAAATTTTGTTTTATCATTTTATCTGCTTTTATGGGATTTCACTGCACAAGCGCACTTTAGAGAAAACCACCACTGTTTCTCAATCATTCCGTCAAAACCTTACCGCGATGAATAATCATATTAGGATGCCATCATATATTGTTAGGATAACCTAACTATTCTTGAACACGCTGAGTGTCCTTAAACTTATGGAGGCCCAACCAGAAGTCCTTCGGGCGGCGTGTTGCTGAGCGCCAATAGTCTCAGACTCGACCGCTGAGACACGTCATCCTCTTCTTATGTAATATGATTTTTTTTATTAAAAAACCCTTGTAACCATCTTCCATTTGTTAATTTTCGACCTGACCAGTTTCACCCTATCACGGGCATCTTCAGACTGGTACAATTAAAACTCAATCTATGGTATATTCAGCAGCTATGTCAGGAGTGAGTCCCATTGCTCTTTCTAATATTGTACTCACTCCTGACGTAGATGCTATTATACAATAGACTTAGTTTTAATTGTAACAGTCTGAAGATGCCCGTGATAGGGCGAAACCGATCCGGACGAAAATGAACAAGTGGAAGATAGTTAGAAAGATTTTTTAATAAAAAAAAAACACATTAAAATGGAATATTCAAAATTGCAAATAATTCTTCTTATGTCTTAGGGTCTTAGAATGTTGAACATTTTTGGTGTATTTTTCGCCAGTCATAACTAGGGATGTCCCTCTGTCATTATATTTGGTTGTTCCTAATAATTAGACAATGTGTTCGATATGACGTAATAAAATGCCATCGCTAGTGCCAAATAATGCGCCTGCCCCCGCATTCTGCGTAACCGCACACGATATATTGGTACTTAAATCTTAAATAATTTACATAAAGTGCCACTTCTAGTAAAATAACAATGGGTTATTATTTCGTATGCTCATTTTATATTGGCTCACAGCTTTTCACACAGCTTCGTGTTTAGCCTTAAAGTAATCATTTTAAGTAGGGCATACAAAACTAGTATTTTATTTTATTTTTATCAAAGATAATTATTTGTAAAAAAAATTATCACCAGTACTAGCGTTATTTGCTATATAACGTTTGTTTTACAATATATTCGCTATTGAATATACACAATTAATATTATATGGACGCTAATTGTATATATTCATATACATATATATATATATATATATATATATATATATATATATATATATAGATACATTATATGTATACTGATGATCCTACGACAACTCGCACATATATGACGTATCTACTCTACTACTACTTATTATTTGAGATTGGCACTTAAATACTTAAAAAAGTGTTACTGTTGAGATGGACCTCCTCTTCGTGAGAGTGCATGGCCCGCCCTTCCTTCGTTTTGATTTAATTTAGCAATAGACTTCTGTTCACGTCACCGATTTGAGGTGACTCCTCTACTGCTGACTTAAATTTTCCTAACGGAAAAATCTATGTAATTTTCCTTTCAATTGGAGGTTTTTCTCCTCCTTGCCAGCGCGTGATGACTAGCTCAATGCTATTTTCGGGATTGTCGAATGTAGACGACATTTCTCGAGGAAAAACCTAATTTCCCGACCGAGCTTTTCCTTGAATCTACGTTGTGTACTTTTTTTGGTTCAGATTATCGAAAAAACAAGATCTAATTTGGTTTTCTATTCCTAGCACGCCTATCTTAGACTTTGTTATTGGTTTATGCTCTTAGCTCTCTATTACTACCCTACTATGTAATCTACGTTAATTTTCTATAGGTTGACTAGAATTTTCCTAATTTTGCCCGTAAATTTTCTATTTTAACGTGTCGTGAGTTTTAACGGGAAAACTTAGCTTCCGGGCTATATTAATTGCAATATTCCTGATCTGTTTAATACGACGTGGTTAAATTTTAAAATTTTATGTACGTAAATAAAATGATCATAGTATTATCGCCTTTCTTCATCGAACTATGTGTTATTCTACATTGATAACTAATCAAATTTTTTCACGGTAAAAAAATACAGTTTTACTTGTTTTTACCGTCTCCATACTCACCTAATTTTGCGAAAAATTATATGATTTGGATTTAGTTTTTACAGCATTTTTTTGTTATGATAAGTGATCGAATACGGTTTGTTTGCAAGAAATTCGGCTCCAGACCAACCTCTAAAGTACTCAGATGACCACGTTTATGGTTGATAACCCTCTCACCACAGACGCATAGGCTGGCCGGCTGGTGTACAGAACCTCTTGACCTTAGTTCGTGCCTTGTTCCGGTACCATCCCCTACACTGGTACAGAAAAGACACCTTCCTTCCTCATGGGTACAAGACCCTCCGAATTCCTGTCCTCCAGCTACATTTAAAAGAGATCAAACCGGCTTCGTCCCCTTGTCAAACAACATTAGATACTTGCGATTTTTGCAAAGTCCCGGTCGAAAATCCGTCCCCCGCATCACGAATTCAGAAATAACTACGCTTACAATCTCAGCAACTATCTCTGTCCTATCGATAGTACATATCATATATATATGTAAACAATATGAGTTTTTTTAATCCACAATGCTCCAGTTTTCCCGGAGAATCCTGGACCTGAAATCTCGAACACAGGTCGTGAATCTGAGCCAGATATTCAGAAATCTTATATATGAAAATAAATAGCAATGATAATACGATACACATAATAATTTACGGTTTTTATTTGGTTGACAGATTTATTTAATGAGGCCCTGAATTAAATTCAAACTACATGAGGTAGTTTGAATTTAACTTTAAATTTGTTTTTTTGGAGAAAGGGGTGGACTCCAAAAGGTCCAAATTCCTCTCGAACTGTCGAATTCCGTCAAAGTAAAGTACTCTGTTTTATACCCAGACCAATAATAAAGGTCATATCTACTTATCACATCTTCATAACAGTATAAGTCTTACCAACTCGTAAAATCTCATGCAAGTCACATTAATTTCGTATATAATCTTTCATTCACTTTTGAATATAAATAATCTTACCGCAGGTTGACATCTACATTTAAGACTGTTCTAACTCCGCTGAGAGGACCGTATGTAGTAAACACCTTTATTATCCCCCTAGGGCGTTTTCCTGACATCTTTGTTTAAAAGGAAAAATTTAGACTCATGGGTTCTTCCTGAAAATGAAATCTATTGCTATATTTTATGTCGTCCATAACCTTGGATACCTCGCAAATAAAGTAATTATATCCTTTTTGAAATTTATTTATATATGGGTATTCTTAATTTGCTTTATCTTCATAAATTTTCTTCCACCTTGATGACGGCTTTATCAGCAACATCTTTTTATAGTGCATTTTCCGATGGTAATACGTTTTTTCTGATCTAACCATTTGAATAATCCATTAACGCATCTTTTACGTGCAATTCTTAATTAAACTTAATACTGGCGTAGACATATTGCAATTATTATTCTATAAGACCTGTCAAAGTTAATTAATATACCATTTCGTGATGTTCTTTCAAAGTATTGCACCACTTCCTTCTGTTCCTGGGATATTGGCCCTGCTGTAAGTAACCTCCCACTATTTCGTCCTTTCAAACTAAAAATTGAATTAATTTATTCTTTATGACGGGTAATTATATTTACTTTTATAAAAACCGCCGTCAATCATACGTTAATTCCAAAACGATTAGTTATTATGAGTTTTTTCAAAGTAAACATTCCCTATCTTCACGTATTAATTTAATTGTCCTTAATTACGTTAATGATCCAAGTTCCATGTTAGTCTCGCCGTTTATCTTAACAATGTCGACTTTTATGTAAATAAAAGTTATGTGCAGGTATTGACAACTCCGAAAGCACGGCGAACTGATTGAATTATCTCCAACCTAGTAATCCATATCTCTTATCATCGCTAATGAATTGCTTCAGTTTGATTTTATATAATCGATTGGTATGTCGTTTTTTTATATCTTTTTTTTTGTCTAATGTCCAGAATTTTCTCAATCAATACCTTAAATCATCTATAAACACTTTAGTTTCATTTCATTGTGAATATCTAGGTTTCTGAAATTATAAACTTGCTCTCCAACTATGCCTCCGTTCCGCCCAAATCATCTTTTAGTTTTTTCCGAAATTTCCATGCTGTATAAGCCTCGTATCTCATTTTTTTCATCTCTCGAAACTATTGAGCTTTCAAATATTTTCCCTAATTCATCGTTTTTTCGCATGGGCTTCACATGACTCGTTTTTTTTGTTCACAATTTGACCTATTAGTACAATTTTCCTGCCAAACATCCAACCTTTTTTTTTTATCTAGATTTTTTTTTGTGTATTATACTTGTATTTTGCCTCCTTGTTCTCTTTCTATTTTCCGCCACTGGTCTTTAACCCCCTTAAACCGTGGCCTTGAATAAAATTTTTAGGTTATAGTTCGTGACCCTATTCTCCGCTTGACCTCTAACTACAATGTTTATCCTATCGGTCGACGAACTCCCACCCATCGTGTGATCCTTTTGATAATAAATTATAACAGATTTCTTTGTTCTGTCAAAACTTCTCTTTGTTTACTTAAACAAGTTCACTCCATTGGTTGGCCTTCCTAACAGACTTATCCAATCAAGTATGACCAAGTATAATGTAAACTCCCCCCCTCCCTACTTCCATCTAGTGAACCTTCTGTGAAACGCATTCCTAAATTAACTGACTCTGAACTATAGTCCAATGCAATCAAAAGCTTTATAAGTCTGTAGGTGTCTCTAGTCTTCGGTTTTCCAGCATGAAAGTTATGTATATATATAAAAAAAATATATTCCAGGGTTTAGGGTGAGAAAATGGTGATGGTAAGACCATTACACTCTGTTACGTTAAACATTCGATCTGAAGATATAAAATAACGAAAACTTAGAAACATAACATAACCGCAACTGATGAAAGCATTTATGATCAGTTACATTGAAAAAAAACTTCTAAAATAAATTAATCTAAATAATGACAAACGAAGAAAAGCATCATTTAAAAAATACTCTTTAAATCACATTTTAATGTATATACCTAATACCCTCCGTGTGTTTTCAGAACATCTCGAATCACAGGTTGCAAAACTATTTCGTATTGTGTAAACAAGATGGTTTATATCTCACTTTGAACAATTTCAGAGAAACACTCGCAAAAAAACCCAACATAAATTTGTCAAAAAATACCGCCAAAAGATTTTAAACTTCAAATATGGTCCCCATAAAGCTTAACTTTTTAAAAATAACTGTCAGAAATAAGAAAGAATGATTCGTGAGGAGAAACAATAAATAAAATTGCATTGTGCTTTATTGTTTCCTCGCGTAATGTGGATTTTACAAAATATCATAAAGCTCACTGAAGATTAACATATTCATGCGTGTCAGTACTTTGAAGTCGGTCCAGAGGACGGAAGGAAGTTAGCTTTAAAACTTTTTAAAGCGCACACTTAACACAAAGGTAATAAATGCACCAAGTGTTATGAGAACACCTTGATCTGTTTAATGCCAAACTTTTGATGAGTGCTCTAAATAAAATCATGGTATTTCCGGTGATGTTTTGAGCGTTATTTTAGGAGCCTTCTCGGCATGCTGGTAACGTTCTCAGTTTACAATCGTAAGGTCCACAGAGTAAGCCGCTGGAGGTCAATAAAACCGTAGTGTGTCAAGAACAATTTCTCTTTCGGTTATTCCTCTCCGCCGCCTTATGCAATGGTTTCCCTTTTCTTCGCATTGACACAATGGCGGAACACTTTTACGACTTAGTAATAACACACGAAATAGCAAAAAATACCTTTTCAACACAAAATGAGAATTTATTTGAATAAATTTATAATAAACTTTCTTCGGATTTTACGTGCCATAAAGTATGGTAAGAGTATTGTTTCGTCAGTTCATAAGTGTGAGCGCGTATTCATCTTGGGTTGTAGGTACTTATCGACTTAAAATAAAGAGGAATATAAGAAATAAGTATGCATAAGAAGAATTTAAATACTCCAGCTTTGGTGTGCAATTAGAGAGTAGGCTAGACAAGGAGTGAAAGGAAAATTACGAGATTTTGTCTAGGTACTACCGTTCTTCAAAATTATCTAGACTTAAAATATCAGTCCTGTCCAACGTGGGAATTTACAGCATTTGAAAAATATTATTTTGAATGTTTTGTCCTACTGACAGGACCCGTTGGAACTATGGTATACCCGTGGAATGTTGTGAGGCTGAAAGGCTCAGTAAAAGGAATGACTATTCTGTTCTCATTAACAAATATAGGTAAAGCCTTTTCAAGCAACTTGGCGGTATCTCATCATGGCGATACTGAGAGTACCTTCCACAATGGAACTAGAAGCGGTTGGAAAGCGTCTAGCTTTCTGAACTGAAGCTATTTAAAGTGATGTTTTAATTCTGGAAGATATGTTTCCTGGGCGATTTAGTCCGCTCCCCCACGATCCAATGAGGAATGAGCATTTCACAACCGCTGCAGAAAAGAAAAGTTCGCTAAAGTAAGGCAACGGTTTTCAGCGCAGTCCATTGTGGGACTTTTTGGGCTTTTTGTCTGAAATGGGGCATGAAATGCTTCTCCCTTACCAGACCGCGAGGGAGCGGGCTTAGGTAGCATATTATATTCTGGAACGACGTTTTTTGCCAAAAATCGGGTTCCAAACCCACGAGTTTAGAGTCAAGGAAGAACATTTATTTGTATGACACCTTTCTTAAAGCTACTGTGATATTTGAATTACAAACATTGAAAGGAAGGGTCACTTCAAGACAAAGCTAACATTTGCTTCCAAATAAAATGTTATTTGCAGTTCCTATGTTTTCCAGAAGAAAATGAAAGTTCAAGGATGGCCTGATGCAATACAAACAATTCAAAAGCGCAGTGATTCGAATATCAATTTTCGCGCGTCTCCGTGGCACTCAGATATTAACAAAAGCGAGAAACAAATCAGAGAAGTTCAAACGTTATCTATTTCTCAATATATTATACAATTCATAGGTGATTTGGATTCTGTAATGTAATTTGTCAAATCGTTTTTCTGTTTTGCTGAAAAAACTGAAAGAAATCAAATTATTACGGTCTCAGTAGGTACATAAACTTCAATATCATGTGTCCGGTTCTTTAGTAAGAAATACTCCACATTTCGAATCTCCAAAGCTCAATACAAAATAACGTTGTAACATGAAAATAACTTTAAAAAAAATTATGTAAATCAATTTTCGTAATGTTGTTATTAAGTTCTGCAAATATTTACGTTTTATTTTTTTTATTATTGTGACAGCTATTTCGGCGTTGAGGGCCATTTTCAAAATAATTATAAATCAATATAGAAAAATAGCCATTTAATGCGGAGAAAACAGATTCCAAATGCAAGTACCTCACAGAATAGAGAATACATTATCACAATTATTTTCCAATTAAATCGGTTTCACCGGTAATAAATCATTTTAGGCACCATAAAAATTGAAATTGGGCAAGGGTAAATAGAATCATATAAATAAGTAGTTTCAACGTAGCCTAATCACTGTTTGAAAATGTCCTTGATCGCCGAAACAGCTGTCTCAATAATAAAAAAATCTAAAATACTTGCAGAACTTAATAATAATAACACTATTTAATTTGATTTTCATTAAATTAAAAAAAAAATAATAATAATAATTGGAGTTCTACGAATTAAACACAAAAACGATTAATGAAATTAGCTGCGTCGACTTTAGACACAAACTGCTTGGTAAACTTTATGACGCCATACAAACAGACTTTCTGTTTTTTGTTGTTGTAAATTTATAAATATATATTCTTCGATTAAGCTTGTTTGTGTTTTTGCTATCATTCTTTATATTTATCTTGCCAGCCAATAAACACGTACCTAATCTCCTACTACGGTGATTTGTATCTCATATCAATAACGGCATTAGGTGTAGTTAATTGAATCAGTTTTAGCTTGTTGTCGTAGGTCGTCAATAAGAATGTCAATAAATCTACTCCAAATTCGTCATGGGAAAGTTTTAATCTTGTTCTGACAGGTCTTGTTTTTTGTCTTATTTTGTCATTATAGGAACAATATTATCATTTGGTGTATCTGTGACGTATACGCTAATTCAATAGATACATTTGGATTTAAAAAAAATCATTGCTGATTACCAAAATTGTCCCAATGAACAAATTGCCCAAAAGGACAATCGTATACTTATAGTATTTGGAGAAAAGATGCATATCATCAATATTAAATAAAAACAAAGATTTTGTTTTAAACCAAAATTTAAAAATAAATTAGTGATGTAAAACAAAGTGTTTTATATAATAAATAAAAGATTAAACAACAAAGTAATTGCTTTCTACGAAAATATTATTAATATTTTTAGCAAATACAAAATCAAGGCTAAATGCAAATAATCCCGTTATGTAACTGTTTGGGATATTCATATAAAACAGATGAATAAAGTTCTAATTATGCAAAGTGGTTTTTTGTAAATGTTGTTGACTTTTGTGCAGAAAATAAGATGTTACGTACTTAACAAATTAAAATGAATAAATAAAGATACATTCCATCTTGACAGATTGCTCCGAAGATCGCCCCGGAGAACCGAGCTCAAATGGTCTATTTTTGTTGTCACTGTAATGCCAAGTCGATAAAAAAACGTGCAATTACTGCAGTAATATCTTAAAAAAGTAATGATACATATAATACTGAATTAATTATTAAATCATATTAAACGCGTAATTATTATTACATTTAAAATTTAAATTATTATTGAGCCATGTGGTAATGCAAAAATATTTTTACATAACATTATATGAAATGTTTATTAGTCAGTCAATCAGTCAGCTTGCTGTTTTATTTTTTATTGTCGATTAAGTTATTGATTGATTATACGTGTAGATAGTCGTTCCACAGTTTTAATCTTCATTCGAAATAGGATAATTAATATCACGTAATAAATAATCAAGAAGAAAAATATTCAATTTACGGTAAGCAATTTTTAACAATGAATGATAATTTAATACTTATGAATAATAAGAAAAAAGAAAAAGAAAAAGGAGTAATGCTTTTTGAATATTTAAAAGTTGTTTTTTGGGGAATGTTTTGAGGGCCTCTGCCTCAATTATCGTGTACATGCTTCTCTCAATATCAATTAAAGCTATGTACCCAATGAATAAAAGCGTAGGTTGAGGCTGTAAATAAAGCGCCTCCAAAAGATAATTATAATTGAAGAATCTGGAATCTTATCGGAGGCGAGATATCTCGTGATACCTTTAAATTAATACTACTGAAAGCATGCACGCATCTAATCCTACTTACACGACACTATGCAGTTAGGCGTTGTTAGTTTTTTTAAACGATAATCAATTATCATTTATCGGCACGCAAGTAATAGCAGCCGTGCACAAAAAGAGCATGCGATTAAATTTGACGTTTACCTTTGCTGTTTTCGATTAAAATAATATAAGATTTTTTAACGTAACAGTCATTATCTTAACCATAAAACATAAGATCTGTTTTCAATGTCTGAAAGCAAAAAAAACTGTCAAATTGTTGGTCATGGCATCGTAAAATTTACGCAGATTTTATTGTCTGGACGTTCTAACTACCCATATACAATTTACAGAAAAAATATTTGTGGTATTACTTCAGTTAGGATCCTGCAAAGTGATGTTTTGGACCATTTTTGAGTACTGGTCCTTAAGTATAAGAAATTCAAACACCCTACGAACAGCTACGATTGCCTTGATTGTCGGTTAGAAATACACACACACAGAAGATCGACGTGCAACTAAATACTATTATGCGCATGGTGAGTGGAATACTTCCCCCCAACTCACTACAATGGCTCTCTGTCCTGTCAATCATCGCAAAGCCCACTGTTAAACGAGAGACAGCAACCCTCAGGGAACACAAAAAGGCCGTGAACAATAACATTCCATTTCAAGAAGACCTGCAAACCTCCCGCCAGCCACCTGACATCCAGGAAACTATTTTAGACTGAAAGCGAAAGACTGATCCGATACTCCCCCGAAGAGTTGTTGTAGATCCTACTATTAAATTACTATGGTTCTTTGTCCCTCGAAAGACGTGGACCTCATTAAACCGAAACCGGTGCATTCACAGCCGTTGTACGTATATGATGCTTAAAGGTGGGGTTGATGGGGGTTTAAAGGATTCCAAACTATGTGAATGTGGACATATTCAAACAATAGAATACATAGTGGAAGAATGTCTCCTTCACCAGTTTCCTTCAGCATCCCATTATGACCTCCACCACACGAAGAAGAAGAAGTATAAGAAGTAAAATTTGCTATTTTAATAATTACTAATAAAGCTATGCGGTTGAGTGGGCCAGAAAATTGTTACTTCATATCACAATTTACTCTCGCCTACGAAATGGACACATGCAATACCAACAATTTATGTTTTTTCATTTCTGCTGAAGATGGTTTTAAATTTCCTTGAATTTATGTAAATTTACTAGACCTAATAATAATATGCTCAATGATATTGATTTATCGTTTTGACCTGGAAACAGAGTGCTGATAAATAATGTTCTTAACATTTTGGTTAAATGGTCGGATGAACTTAATTAATAAAATTTATACTTTGTTAAATAAATTGATATATTTTTTTAAATAAGCTCACCATTATCAAATGTAAGAAATAACACAATTAAACCAATTTGATGAATGATATTTTTTTACCGATTTTTAATATAAGTATGACCATAAATTTGGGACTTATAAATTACTATAAAACATTTATTGTAAAGCATTATTTAAAAATATTAAGTTAGGTGTCGATTTTTTTTACATAATATATAATGTCATTAAACCGATAAAGTAGACAGTATGTTATTCATCTCCTGTTCGAGAAGCGCCATCTGTTAAAGTGATGACAATGTTATTTAGTAAACTTTAGAGCAAAGCTTGTATTTCAAAGTAACTTCGTTAATATTAAACATTCAAATATTTTGATTAATAAGCTTTATAACTTAGTTACATAATTATTTTCCAATAAATAATAATAATATAATTAAGGAATTCAGCGATGAATTAACAGTTAATTTTTTGAAATTTTATTTGTTATTGATATTAATGCAAACAATTATACGACACAATAAACTGAGATTTATGAACATTCCGTCAGTAAAAAAATTGTGTAGAGAGTTACGTTCTAAATGTCGAATGAAAGTATTACATAAATGTCTAATGGTAGCTACTTAAATGATTAGGATATCATAGATTGTTAGTCAACCTTCTAACACAAAGGTAGCTACTTAAATGATTAGGACATCATAGATTGTTAGTCAACCTTCTACCACAATTGATTAAAATATCCTTATATGTATTACTTATATGCAAAATATCAAAAGACATATACATATCTGGGACAGAACATATATATCAAAATCCCACCTGAAATAAACATTAAAACCTGCAAAACGTCATACATCGGTCCAATAATAACCAAATGGTTAATACACTTGGATAGAGGGAAGTCTGAAAGTTTATTAAATAATGTTACTTAAATTTATTCATACCTGTTATTCATAACACACTATTAACACACGCAAAACTGGAGTATTTGGTTCCTCAGAATAGGCAACCTACCTAGCTGAGAACTTGACTAGATATAATAGCACTTGTACACATTTTCGTCATTAGTTATTAAATCATTTTCCATATAAATGCTATATCCGCTATATAAATGTATCCACGTAATGCAAAAAATAACTTAATAATAAATGTTGGAATCCTGCTCCTGACTAATCCAATGTTGATAGTATAGGTACAAACGTTTCGAATGCCCTTTCAAGTGCTAATAACTCGGAAAAGTCCCCCCCTTGACAGTATTGGCAGTCAATTTTTGTTCCAGCGACTTCATTGCTATCTCTCTGCGACTTGTCCACCTCTTCTCCACCTGCCGACACTGAAAAAGCTTACTACTCCTTATGTTGGAGGAGGCGATATGAACCGGTGCCAATAATTATGCCACTAATCAATAAAATGTGAAAAAATACTCAACGAATATAGGGGGTTAAGAATTCCGATATTTTTGAGGGCGAATTAAAATAAATTCTGCATTGTAAAGACACCGAAATTTCAGCGCAGATTGGGAAATCGACTAAGCGTTCTTATCGTTATACTCGTAGAAATATCTCGTTTGATAGTTGGGGTCAATAAATATTCAAATAAAGAATGAACCTAAAACTTTCACCGATGGATGATACCCAGCGCACGCGTTCATAATAAATTAATTCCCTTTTCCGATATATTTTTATAGTAGAAAAGTTGTCTCAATCGTCACGACCAGCGGCCGTTGAATAATTGTACAACGACAGACTCTAACTACCTTCTCTAGTATCTACAACCTATCTATAATAGAATAAGTCACTGGTTTAGTAGATATTATCTTTAGAGGCCTCATTTTTTAATCTCATTATTGACTTCAGCCTAGACTAGGCAATCGATTATCATTTCCTGGACTACCTATAGTTGTGTTTGGTATTAGTGTGGTTATATAACAATCTTGCATAGGCGAGGCGCTTAGCCAAAGGTCATCCGTTGAAATTCATCAACAATAAACCAGTTCTTTTGTTTCTCTGGGCGCTTCAGTCTATTATTACCGAAAATGATATAACACGAGTGGGTATTGCAGAAAAAGTTTAAGTAGTTGAAAAAATAGAAGAGTATTGTAATATCATTAAATGTGAACTATGCGGGGATCTTGAACTTTTCTGCCTCTTTATAAAGGTTAAATCTGTGCGAATGTAAATGAATCAATATAAGTTCTTTAAACAATGAGGCCGATCCTCCATGGTAAAGTTTATCGACCTCTTTGAAATCGGAATCAACAAGCCTCCAACGTCTTTTTAACGTTGAAGTATGTCCATTGGCGCCATTGACGCCAAATAAATTATTGTAGGCCATAAAAAGGCGCCAGGAGCCTTTTCCCTCCTAATGTGAACAGGTCATAGAATGCTAATATTTAGGAATGCTGATCGTTATCATGTTATTTGATGGTGATGGTCAATTTTAATTATATTTATTCATGTTATTTGAGTGTAAATCTATTCACATTAAAAGTAATTAAGCCAACAACATATTTTTCAAGTCAGTAAATTTTCAATGAATAACATTAAAATACTATTCATTTTCATTAAACACATTTGAACGTGGATGAGATTTATTATCACGATCTTTTTCCATCTGTGGTATGTTCAGCTTTGTCCAAAATCAAACAGTGCTAATATAAAATAATGTCCTTCGTTACTTATAGATTCAATAAATCATTTGATTAGCGTTTCATTTTCATTTTCTCAGAACGACTACCGCGCCCCTGAGGTGATTTCTCACAAAAGCGGCGCTATAAAAATCATCCGATTATTATTATTATCATAATGTTTCCTTATAAAACGTGAATCGCCCCGAGATGCGACCAACAAAGAAGAAGATTTTTCCGTGGGTATTAAGTGGCGTACATTGCATAAAGGCTGAAAAACTCTGACTATGTTAGGAAAACGGCTCGGTAACTTTTCCCGATGATATAAGTAAACAAAAGGCAATTGAATTAGAATACATATCGCCACCGATAAGTAACTTTTACTCTCAATCGTCAACCTGGCCACAATCACCAACAGAAGATAATAATAAAATCAATTCTTTTCAAGGCCACTGTATTTAATGTTATGCAATTACAATCCAAAAAACAAAATCATAGAGCAATGCACGCTATTGTCTATACCTTACGGTGAATAACATTGTAGGTACACACTAGTTCCGCATATAAATAGTACCCCTGTCTCCTTAAATTAGTTTACTGGTTAACGAGGAGAAAGAAGAATGGAGTCAAACCAAAATACAAAAAGCTGATTTTTCATCACAACTATGGAACGTACAATTTTCCATTTTTACTACCAGCATATAATGTCATAGGGCATTGTTAACTTGTCATAGGGCATTGTTAACTTGTCATAGGGCATTGTTAACTTGTCATAGGGCATTGTTAACTTGTCATAGGGCATTGTTAACTTGTCATAGGGCATTGTTAACTTGTCATAGGGCATTGTTAACTTGTCATAGGGCATTGTTAACTTGCCATAGGGCATGTGTAACTTACTTAATATAAAAGTAAATGGTTTTCTTCCTTTTAATATCGACAGACCCCTTCCAAGAAATGATTGTAAGTTCATCAATAAACAACGGAAATGATGTAAATACAGATATATACCGATAACACAATTAAATCCTCGGGCGATTGGCCCGTGAATCCGATACCCTCCGTGACGGGGGCAAAACGGAACGGACTCGCTCGAAACACGTTCAGTGGGTTTCTAGGCAGACCGGACCGCCTCGCCTTGCGCAATGCCATGAGATAATAATGCAGTGTGTAATTCTGTTTAGTTGGACATCTCCGACCGGTTCTCGCCACGTAATGGGAGAGAAGAGCAAACGGGTTCTCAATCAATAGTAAACGGTGTGCAAGTGTAAGCAAGTCTCGTATTACAGAGACCGCGGCTGTCTGGGTGAGGTGGTGACTGCGAATGGGAACGGATTGTTTATGAATGGCTCTTTGTCCACTCGAGCAGTTTGTTTTTCGTGTTTTCTCTCTAAATCTTGTTGACAATAATACTTATATAATAATAGACGGTATGGGTGGGCAGATGAGAATATTTGTGCAAATATAGGCGTTGTCTGTGGATTGTACCTACTATTGATTATGATTTGCACGTTTGATGCACTAAACAAAACCAGCTTTACAAGTGTCGTAGTGAACGTTGACAATTATCAATTAACCGCAAAGCCGGGATGATGGTGGGGCAGCTGGGAACTAGAACGTGCAGGGATATAAAGTACATTTGATTGACCGAATGTATATCACACATCACCCCGAAAAGAAGAATGAATGATTTTCATTTTTGTGGTACTCTAAAAATGATTAGACACCATTAAAGTTTTGGATAAAAAAGCGTAATACGGAATTTCGTTGGGACTCAGTAATAGGACATGGCTAAAATAATGTTTTTTTTTGTGAATCCCGCGTTTCAGATAAAATCCGTGCCACGGTTCAACATTTTTAACAGGGATCATCTAACTTCAACTTGCCTTTCAAAATTGAACACAGAAAATAATTTTTGTGTCTTTATTTTTTAAAATTGCATTCCAGTAGCCTCACGACTCCAATAAATGCTTGGGTCATTACGCGATGCAGGCTGTCAACTCAGATGACTTTTTTATTTCATACATTCTGCTACTACATTTTTATTTCTGAAATATATTGCAAACTGTTCTTATTAAACAGTAAATTAATATATTTTATGGATTAACGATAAAACAACGAAATTCCTGAATACATATTTTGACGATGTGTAAGCGTTTTGAAGTTCAGAAATAATTTGGTTAAATGCGGTAGCAAATTCTGCTGCACGAGTAAGCCACATATTATGTACATTATCGAGGATTTACCATATTATTAGGAGGGTAAAAAGCGGTAAATGAAAGAAAAGGTTTTATAATGCTGAATTTCTTTTTATGTTATATAATATATTTTTCAATGCTCTTTAAATAATAATATATAAATACTTATTTATTAAAGCGTGGATCATCTTCGCATATAAAAAAAAGATCATACGCTTTAAACGAAAATAGCGATATTCATAGATGGCGCTGCATCCACAGGTACACAAAGTAAAATGTTAAAATAGTAATATATATATTAAATAAAATTACCTTAATTAATATTTACTCATATTATTATAAAATGGTAAACGAATTTGGAAAAAAAGGTAAATAAATAATTGATATTATATTGTGTTTGTTGATTCCGTTTCCATTAATTGTTGCGTAGCAGGGGTAGTCCTTGGTTTTGAGTGAGGGTTTGGTTTCAGGTTACTAACTTAGTTCTTAGCTGGAGGCTGAGATGCAATCCAGTCCAGAGCCTTCTGGATCGCTGGTGGGATCGGGGGAGGAGTGGGAAGATGAGCTCCCTGGAAAATGTTAAAAATATATTAACACATATGAGTTTTTCTTCGTATAACGCAATCACTTTTTGGTTTGACATATATTATTAAATGAAGCAAATGCGTTGCTTTAAATCACTAATTAGTGGCTAAAATTAGTGGTTAAAAATAAAGTATTTGTTTAATTTACACGATTTTTTTCTTTAAGGGTAATATTGCGCGATGTCTCGCTGCGTGGACTCCGACACGGGTCTGCAGATATCAGTTGTAAATTTCTGTTTTACGGTCCCGCATTTAGCATATCGCGGAATGAGTCAAGTGATGACTAGATCTTCGAATTTTACATTTATTCACAATACTTTTGAGATATTATTAAAGTAATTAATTAATAAATTCGTAAGAATATTTTAATAACTAAAAGAAACGTTAGTGACAAAAACGTAAATTAAAAGTTTCTTAAGTGATCTCGACGGTGACGCGTAACATCGAGAAGATAATGAAAAGTCGTACCGCTTGCCTGTATGCTGGAAGTACGCAGCACCGCTCCGGCGCGTATATGGGCGCCAATAGAAAAGTATGGAACGTAGCGCTCTCTGTATCTCGCAATCTTACAGCACTCGGTTTATGTTGATTCCCTACACGCCAATGGTGCCGCCTTTGTAGCTATACATCATATAGCTGTGTAATTATATTTTGATTCCAATAATCAGACTCTACCAACTTATCCATCGTCTGTCTTACCCCATTTCTATACCTTCATATTTCCCTCCCGCCATATATTATGAGTTTATTAACTCTTTATTAATTAAGTACAATACTAATAGGGTTGTCTCTTTTGCATTAAAAAACATTCCAATTGGTGCGTTATGTTCGTATAAAACTTACCGATGGTGCGAATCCTTGCTCATCATCAGCGGCGTAGGTGAGAGAGATGACAGTGCCATCTGGCGCCGTGTACGAGTAGGATCCCTGGGCTACGACGACGTCAGTGCCTTTGGGATCACTGGTCTTCTTCAAAGTGCCGACCTCCTGTCCCTTGATTCCGTTGGCTGTCTCGTAACTGTTTAAATAAACGCATTTATTGTATTAATTCACATGATTTTATTAAAACGATAGACGTAAAACGCCGTACATTTTATTTATGAAAAAGTTATTTTAAAGACAAGATTTTAAGATGCCACGATGATTGCAATAATATGAACATTCCCATAGATACAAATTGAAACGATTATAATAGTTTTCATAAACACCGTATTACCCGTTATACCCCAACTGGTTAGAGCAGGAACCCGGAAACGGAAGGTCTCGAGTAAAAAACACGGGTGATTTGATACCTAATTTTGTTTCAATATTTAAGAAATAATATACGAAGGAGGGCTTCCAAAAAAGATCTATAAAAATAATATTATTTTGGTAAAATATATTTTAATTTATTTTTTAATGACCCGTTTGGAAAGTATGTTTGAGGATGATGAGATATAATACACGATTTTCATCAAACAATTGAATGTTAATACTGTAGACGGTTAAATAGTACCTGTATTGGTAACCACCATCAGGTTCAATGTTGGATTCTTGGCTGATGATGGCAATAGGTTCATCTCCTGCCGGGGCAGCAGACGCCGCAGCCACCAGCGCAAAAAGGAAGAAGGCTTTCTGCAATGAAAAGCGATATATCATAAGTTACGCCACAGATATCTCTATTGTTGGATCTCTTTCAAAAGCTCGCTCATCGATAAGTAACTATGGTATTTTTTCACATTTGACAACGTGGTTCAACCGTTAAGGGCTTTTTTATGTCTCTCTATGATGCATGCGTCATCAATGAGAAAGATGAAGAGGTTACAATGAAGCTATCGTGGTATACCTCTTACATAATATACCGTCCATATTGAAAGAGATTAACTTGTATGTCCCTAACAACTATACTCGTGGAACATCTCATCAACTATTTTATGGATCAGAAGCGAGAATTGCTTATCAGAACACCCAATCAACAGAGAGGTTTAACTGTTTGATGATGTTGCATAACGTCACTTACAGACAGTTTATCGACTAACCATTTGACAGAATGTCACAACATGTAAAACAACTGTCTGTTATTATGTTATCCAATTTACTTATTTATGCATATTATACCATTTCTTGTTTCTGTGTTTTTTCGTAATATTATAATCTTTATAAAAAAGGTGAATTACAGTCTTATAAACCACGGATAAAAAAATCAGTCCCAATGGGACAGAAAATGACAACTCTCACAAGTTAATGATTTTTGCCAGAGACGAGATATGATCAAGAGAATCCGAGATAAGTACACATAGTTTATTATGCCTGAAAAATAAGACACAACGATAATATCATATGGTATGAGAAGTGGTGTTTATGGTTACACTTATTTTTAATTTCGTGTTTTCATACAAGTTTTTATCATCTTTTATAGTTATAAAATGTCTTTTTTAATATAGCGAGTGTATTACAAATATTTAACCACACCGCTGAATTACCAATAATCGTTGAAAGAAATATATTAAATATTGCTTTTCCGATAATGATCTACATAATATATACTAGTTCAACAATCAACAATCAACAAGTCATCAATGAAAAATTAAAATAAATTGAGTATATCATGCTTAATCAGCAAAGTGTTTTATTATATTACAGCAATATTTTATTAAAATGAATGTCAATAATAACGGGCTTTATATGTCCCACAATGGACTGTGCTGCAAACCGTTTCCCTAGATTGTTTCTGTTCGAGGCGCGCGCCTCGAAGCGTACGTATGGGAAAGCCTAATGATCAATTATGACACGTTGGTATTTAAGCTCGCTATCAGAGATATTTACGTTCGTCAGGTTATTCTATGGTAGAAACCCTGACAAGATAAGCCGACTGATGACATTTCTAAGTATACTGAAATACCGGGCCAATGTCGCAGTAAACATCGATGCCATTTCTTTAATACCAAGTATGAAATACGGCGATTAGTCTCGAGAGTTGATTGATTATTCGACACGAATCATTTGTGCAATAAACACACATTATTGAAGTAAATACATTTATTTCTCCATTACCAATAGTTTTCTGTATGCATAAAAGTTTTCTGATTAATAATCAACACTTATTGAAATGGTTTTACAAAACATAAAATTACGTAAATATTTATTTTACCAGCCAAGTGCAATTTGCTCAAGGAAGCTCATTGAATTCAGTGTTTTGAAAACATTTGAATCTAAATATTTATACTATAAGAGTTAAACGAAAATGCATTTCAAATTTTGAAAATAAATAAAAGATGGGATCCAAATTCTGATAGCTCAATATGAAATTATTGTCAATAAATTTTAGTTTTTGAATATATTATTATCGTCAATTAAAATATTGTAACCAAGGCAATAAATTATCTCCTCCCATTTTTTTTATATAGAAATACTAGAAAAATTAAATTAAAATTCTATTTACTACTTAATTATTAATTAATGGTAATCTTAGCAAAATTAAATGCGATTTGTTAATTTAAGGGTAGTCATATGATTTCTGCAAACTTATTCGGTGAATGAAATGGGATCATTATTGATAAAGAAAATCCTTATAAATACAACAATAAAAACTGATATGAAGTAAAGCATATGATGTCTAAAGGATTTTTTTTTAATTTTCGTGTTAAATAATTATTTTGAAGAATATGCAATTTGAAGAAAATATTAAATAGTATTTTAAGAACGCCCATTAAATCTCTGATGAAATATTTTTTCAAATTTTTTATTTTAAATTTTAGAGAAAAATAATATCTAAGAGCTCTCATGGTATAAATTTTTTTATAGTGCGATGTTCAAATGACAATGAAAATTTAATCAGAATAATTTCCATGTTTTTTCCTATGTTATATCACTCAGAGGTGATGATTTACCCACCATTTTTGAATGAATTTACTTTTTTTTGTATTCTGAATACATTTACAAATTAAATGTTTAAAATACATAAGATACCTACTACCAAATATTTAATCATTTGGCTGTCCACAATTGTATTTGCAATAAATGTTTTCAATGTATTATTGGCACATTTATTGCACTATTTCCCAAAAACACTTTACAGTTATGCAGAGACGTTTCGTGAAAACTTTGATCCAGTTACATTTTACTCCAAACGCGTGGTTGGGATGGAGTTTGAACGCGAGGTATTCAACGTAAAGCATTAAATGATTTTTTATAATCGGAAAAGTATTTTCCTTACCGTAAACATCATCACAATTATTAAACTTCGTGCACTTCTTCAATGGACAAATTACCGCGTACAATTGCAAAGGTTCACAAAGTAGTTGGTGTATTTATACTATGCAAGGTACAAATGAGAATAATTATAAATTGTACACATAGTCTACCTATTAAATGTCCCGCAAGTACTTGCCTACACAAACACGGTTTAGAAAACTGCGGTTGGAAAATGTGCAATAAAAGTCCAGAAGAATACCTATTTACATATCCAGCACTGTGAAGCTTCTTTATTTTATTATATAATAAATGTTTACGAGTATGTAGTTGACATTCCCAGACTTAGCCATTTCTTGTAAGGACACAAGGTAGACTCCAAAGATGGATGTTACTCACATTGTCCACTTATTAAATACGTCGCCGAATGACTTCATTGATTCTTTCTTTTCATGTTCCCATATCATGTTAAGGTACCTTTGATCTGCCTCCATAAATAAACACCATTCATTCACTTACAAACGTATTCAATATTGTTTTATTTATAGAGATACTATTTGCGAGATGTAATACAGTATAATTTAGTTAGTTACTCGTACTTCAAAAATCAATTAAAAAGTTATTTAACCCAGTAACCTGCATTATCATTTTAAAAAGAACGAAATATTTACAAAAATTAAAAAAACCACAAATTTAAAAAAAACATCCTTCAAATTATTTCAAGAATATATTTTAACGATTGGTGTTTTATTTTTCCGGGGAGTGGTGGTGGCTTATGACAATTTTCGTGGATAAGAGGGGTAAATCATCAAATACTACTTGCATCACCGTCGCGCGAGATAGCGTTGTAGAAAATAATAGTTAGTGAATTTAATTAAATAGCTGTGAAAAAAGAGATTGCTATGACATAAAATAAATAGTATGTAGCTTCCATTTACGAGCTAACTTACGAAAGGTAATTTTAAATATATATGTTTTTTTTAATTCTGAACTGTTGTATTAATTTTTTAATACTTTATATATATTTGATTGGGTGGGCTTTAGAAGGTGGGCTAAGTGTTAGGTAGCAATTTCCTCCAACCAACTCGGATTTTTAGAGGGGAAAAATAAATAATTTGAGGTTGTCAGCATTGTGTGAATAAATATCTTATGTAAGGAGAAAAACATATTACAACAAAAAACATAATTAAGTGTTTTTTCAAGAAGTAAATACAAGTACTCATACAAACTACAGTACTCACTCGGTATTCATACGATACTCATACGGTACTCATTATCATAATTATTATCACCGTATATATATCGTAATATATCATACGGTACTCGCCTTGGTTGGGTTTCTTCCATGCATGTATTGATTAGGAAGATATTTTTAAGGACTTGAACAAAAATTCTTAGAAAGGGTTACGAACTAATGAATATTTAAGATTTAAAGTTGGTTATCATACGTGTTTTTTTATGCGTGGTTGTGAGAGAAGAGGAGGAAGACCTCTGAGCATAAGCAGTTGACAAAACAGATAATTATGAAGAGAGCTCTAGGGAAGTACTAAATTGGTCGTGTGAATCCGATGCAGCCTATCAACCAGCGGGCTTCCAAGGGCGTTCGGAAACCCTACATATAAATAATTGGGGAACCTGGTAAATATTTTCATAGATAAACTTTATAAACGTGTTTATGAATAATTTTTTTTGGAATATTTTCTAGAAAATACATTTTTCTTACATGGACAGTGTAAGAAAAATAGTATCAAGTTTAAGTATTGAAAGGGAATTTTTTGGATTTTGATTTTTGAAATCTTATCTAATCATTCCCGAAAACACTTGAGCTAAATCGATTTTTATTCATCAACCCCATTGAGATAATCCGTTAAAAATCAATAGTATGTAATATCTACGCAAGCGAACGAATGGTTTTTGTAACTATATTGTGGATTGGAATTTTTTTTTGTTGGAAATGTGTTGTTACGGAAATTCGATGGCACTGTAAAATCAATTATAAACATTTGAGAATAACTTCACCGGGAAGATATAATATGCACTTTGTAGATTCTTAACTATAAACTCGGTTTACCTATTGAAACTATAAATTACAATCACTTAATGAAAGAACTAAAATTATTGAAACTATCAGATAGAAGAATTGTCTCTGATTTAACTTTTATTTTCAAAATTGTTAATGGTTTTATAGACAACCCTCATATCGTCAGCTTAATTACATTTAATATTCCAACTAGAACTACTCGATCTAAAATTTTGTTTAACTGTAACAATAATTTCAGAACTGAGTCATTCAAATATTCATTGGTACCTCGATTTCACACAGTAGGTAATACATATTCAGATATAGTAGACATTTTCAACTGCTCTGAATACAAATACAATCAAACGATTATTGCATACATCCTCTATAATTATTAATATATGTGTCTAGAGTATAAGTAACAGTGAATGTGAGGTATGTTTTGATTTTTCGCCTCTGAACTTATTACTTAGAATGGTACTTACACTATGTTATTCCTGTATTTGTTCGATATATTATCTATGAACCTACTGTGATGTGTTTTGCACCTGTTTATTATAACTAACTTTATATGTAAAAGCCCATATAGGGCGTATATTATACAATAAATAAATACATAAATTCTTTCATTACGTAATAACATCCAAAATAAGTTGTACAAAATTTAAAATGTTATACTTGGGTAGATATATGTACAATAGTATACAACTTTTATACCTCTAACGTCTAGGATGAAAATCTCAAATCGGACCTACACATTAACGGTATTACGGAAAAGCTCATATTATACATTTTTTCAAAAATCTAACAAATGGAGCAAACAAAAAGGAAAATAAAAAAGTCTACTATGCATTATGTCAATCTAGAATTGAATAAATACCGAATTATAGGATGGGGATCTGCGATATCTAAGTACATACATATTCTAAATACAATTAAAAAAGGAATTATAAAACCATACTTAAAGTAACCATAAGAACGCCTTCAACAGAAATCTTCAAAAGTCTTGATGTACCAAATGCACTACAAACATACGCCAAAAAAGTATTGCTAAAATTTTTCAGATAAACGGAACCCCCCCCCCCACTATACCACGTATCCATGGCACTAGATCTAACCAAAACGAAATAAAAAAAATCCTTGTTATAAAACCACTTTCGGACAAAGAAACTACATGTATTTTGCGACAAAACCTCCATAATATCCTTCCCCAGATATAAGACAAATAAAAAAAATTGTTAGTACAAGTCAAGAATAAAAGTCTGATAGAGGTCAATGAAACAACATTAAAAACATCACTAAAAACGACATAAGAGACGCACATAATTACATAACGGCCTACATGGTCGAGGGGTAAAGCTCTCGACTACGAACCCGAAGGTCGCGGGTTCAAATCCCGGCATGCGCAAGTAAATTTTGTATAATTGATTTGTGCTATTTTTTTTAAAAATAATGTATAGTATATTTGCGCACGTTCCAGAATGGAATATAGTCTCAGTATCGCCCTGGTGAAAGACCACCATTCAGAATTGAAATGGCTTTTAGCAATGTTTGGTGACCAGATCTGAATAGCCAGGTATTCCCCCATCTTCCTCTTTTTTTTTCTCTTCCCCTTCTCCCTCCCCTCTCCAATACCTTCAGCCTCACAACATTCCCTAATTGGTAAATGCCATCGTCTCTCTGGATCCAGACGGTTGGGAGCAGTTGGGACTTTAGTGCGGTATTCATATAAAAAAAATCTAAATAAATGACTCTAGTCCGCCCCAGCACAGGACCCCCTAATGAGGAGGACTAAGAAAAAAAAAAGATCAAATGGTTTACAAAATTTAATGTAAATCAAATTTAATAATGTTATTATTAAGTTCTGCAAGTATTTTTCTAATCGATTTTACCGATAATAAATCATTACCCATCCAAATTTTAAAGGAGTGGGAGAGAATTAAATCATATAAATAAGTCGTCACAATGTGGATTAACCACAGTTTGAAAATGGCCTTAAACGCCGAAACAGATGTCACAATAATAACCACTAAAAATACTTGCAGAACTTAATAATAACATTATAATTTAAAAAAAAATTAAATTGTTAAACACAAAAACACTTAAACCTTAATTTATATTTAACATCTTTATTTATATAGTCGCTAACAAAAAAAAATCTAATCCTAGAGTTTCATTCCATTTCATATCGCCATACATTACGTATGAAAACAATTTTGAAACCGCATTGATATTGTATTTGGCTGGAAAGCCATCTTTACGGAAATTGGATGACACCATTTAAAAAAAAATGCTAATAACCTTATGCAATACAAATGCATAGTCGGAACACTGTGATGAACAATGTAAAAAGTCATTTTGCGAACGCGTCTCTTCCATTTTGTTAGCAATGTTGAAAGTTGAAAAAGTGGCGTGAGTGTGTATTGAAGTGGAGGTAGAGGTATAAGCAATTCCCGTGCACCGGCGGCAGATGCCTGCGATGTTACGTGGTCCTCTGCAAATGTGAAGGTCGGAGACTGGAAATGGCAAATGGCAAACGGTGACTGTTATCTGCCGCTGCTTTATTCGATGAGAATAATAAATCCGACACGAAAACTCGCAGCCGCCGTAATACTCGTATGCCTGGATTTATCCGCTGTGCTTTTTAAGTATTACTAATTTCCGATTTGATTATACATTCTAGTGTCGAAATTTGTGCAAGTAGGTTGTGCACATCACACACATATAAATAGCTACCACATTCTGGTGAATAATAAAATTTCCCTATTAAAGCCATTTTCAATTACACATCATAATTAGTAGCTTGCGGCGTACTATGGGCATCAGATCATTATTTGTACTTAGGTAGCAATTGTCTTGGAAACAGTACATTTTTATAATGCTTCCTGAAAGGTTCATCAAAAGATTGTGTTTCGATGTATCACACGGTATTCCTTGTGAGGTAGGTAAAGAGGATTATTTATCAATTACACTTCGCACATCCAGGTTTCTATAGCAGACATTCCCTGCCTTCACTTTTCAGCAACACTTTTGTTCATTTAGTTCTTCGATGAATTTATAAACGGAATGTTTTCTTTAGTTTTACAGGGCTATTTATTTATATATTTTTATTGCGTAACATAGATTAAAAAATATATAAAACCATTACTTGGTTTTCGTTTTAAACTTTGAATTTTGATTTATTGATAAAATAATACGCTTTAGGAAATCCCCAACAGATGGCGGTGTTATAAAAGTTACAGTACGCACTTTGAAAGATATCATGATTTTGCACACGTACTTTCACAATAAACTTTAATTCAATGACATCTGATAAAACATCTTTTGAGGAACTAAGTTAAGTATTAATATTTGTGAAATACGAAAATAAACATATTTTAAATAATGAGTAACCGTTCAAAACACCGCGCTGGGGCAATAGAATAACAAAAATATGAGTGGCGTAGCAGCTGTCAGTACATCAAATGCACAAAAAATATAAATATTGATATCCAAGTCATCGGTGTCATGGAAATTAAAAACCATTTCCCATGATACTACGGTGTATTACGAGAAATACGTCGATACGTGGTCGTGCTTTGTTTGACGATATGTACATTCGTTGAGCTATTACTTCATTATTTGAAGATCCGTTAATCAAACGTTTTGAGATTGGTGATAACTTGAGAGGTCATTGATAGGAAAAACCTTATTTTTAAAAAAATTTCCTATACTATAGATTATTTTTCATTGTATAATATGAATATTAACTGAAGGTAAAAAAAGCACAAGAAAAATACATACAACGTACAAATACATTAAGCACCCTTGAGGTGATTTTCTCACGAAAACGGCGCTATAGAAATAATCCATTTATTATTATTATTATTATTATTATTATAACGTGTGAGTTATTCCAAAACCATCTAGATCACAAGGTCGGGACACTGAATCAATTCGACCTCTTAACTTGTATGAAAACCTCCATAATTTTTTTTATTTAATTAACTGAAAGGTTTAAAATTGTTTTAATAAATAACAATAAATTTTAAAAAAAATTAGAAAGTTGCAAATTTTTAAAAATATCATGAAAGCTAAAAGGCCGATTTTATGCAGTGCCCCGGCCTTGTAATCTAGGTGGGTTTAGTTATTCGCGTATGATAATGAAACGTCTCTCATATTTCATACCGTCGTACTTTTTAAAATAAACGTAGATATTATCTTCCTTCTGATTTATTACCATCATATGGAGTGAGAGGGATAGAATAATATTATCATTATCGCTAATTAAATAACGATTAATATAAACTTATTATTTAATTGAAATGTTAAAATAATCACTTTTAATGGTAATTTTAATTTTAATAGACTCCACTTGTAAGATAATATATTTATAATTAAATTGTATGACGTCCGTGAGGCGTTTTCAATATAATTACATCTAATATAATAATTTTACAAAGAAAAATAAAAGGATAATGAAGGCAGTAATATATTTTTATTTTATTTGGGAAGAGATACAGTTGTATAATACATATTTAGACAAATTAAGTTATTACTTTGTTTTATTAACAAGTATATAGGAAAACAATAATATTACAGTACGAACGAGTCTATACGAGTATTAAGATTTGTACAATTAAAGCTCTATTAATTGATTTTCATCAAATTACGCTATACAAAAAGTATTATTATTACATGTACATAAGTTGGTTCATCTCTTTTTTTTTTAATTTCCTGAGTCAATCAATTTCGTTATCATCATATCTGCCATCTGTAAAAATATGGACACACTTATCTGAGCTGATTCTGTATTTTATGATTTATTCCAAAAAATCAATAACAGCTAACCTTCTCGAATACAAAATAATATATATTTCACTTGTGTCTCGAGTACAGGTTGACGCAATATATGCAGATTTCCGAAAAGCCTTTGACACCGTTGAGCAACGCATCCATCATTTAATTAGTAAAAATACATTTACTCAGGTGGTTAGATTCCTACACCTCTTAACAGAGTCAACTGGTAGTAGTATTAAATGACTTTGTAACAATTCCCACTTTGGTTACTTCCGGCGTTCCCCAAGGATCTAGTCTTGGCCCATTCTTGTTCCTGATGTTTATTAATGACCTTCCAAACTGTTTGAGCTCCAGTGATCTCTAATACGCAGATGATTTAAATGTATTTCACCCGATTAAATCTCTAAATGATTGTTTATTGCTCCAGAATGATATAACACCAATATCTTCCTTGTGCCCTCTAAACAAAATGATTCAAAAATTTTTGTTCCATTACCATTTCCAGAAATCGTAATTAAATATCCATCGAATATAAAACGGATAATATGGTTCTTAATTCTGTTGCCAATGTTCGAGATCTCGGAATCGAATTTGACAGAAAATTTAATTTTAATTCCCACGCTGAAATCATAGTCCCCAGGGCATACAGTCTTCTTGGATTTCTGTATCGAGTGACTAAACCATTCAAAAATCCAATGTCTGCCAAATACTTATAAACATTTATAATTTGCAGCATTCTAGAGTTGGGTTATATAGTTTGGAGTTCAATATATGAGAATCTGAAAATCAGGATCCAACCAGTTCAACAGACTAACTCGGGCATTATCCCTTAGAACTGGATTATCCATACTTAAACTTTTGTCGCTAACCGATTATAAGAAACGCCTAGAATATTTAAAATTAAACATGTTAAATGAACGTAGTGAGAAAAATGACATCAAATTTCCTTTCAAGATTATAAATAACCAAATATAATCTTCCCTCTTGGAAAAAGCCCAAATCAATATCAATCACCGTCTACTAAGAAACCACGAAAGTTTTCATATTTTTAACATTCTCCCAACACCTTGTGCGAATTTGTCGACTACATAGCATCCATCGTAGTGCCAAGATAATTGACAAATTTAATGATAGCCCCTAGAATTTTTTTCAAAATTTCTTGAATCTCTTATAATCCATTATTTTTACCACTCCATTCGCTTCTCTTTTTCAGAAAGCCTTAATCATTGTTTTGTTTTCACTTCACCCAAAATATATTTTCACTTGTCGAACACCGATTTTGGACGGTTGGTATTTATTATTTCTTTGTAATTTCTATGTTATCCCCCTATCTATTGTGTACAATTTAAATAATAACAAATAAATACTCCTAATATCCTATATATAAATATTTTAATCTGGTCTTTAAATAAAAAAAAGTGAGGTATCCAGTTTTTTGTTAATATTTTTTTATTTGTGTAATTTGCCTTCAGATTTGGAAGGCTGTATTTTTTAGCTATATATCTAATATTATTTTAGTGTTTGGGTAACATATATAAATATTTTTGAAATTTACGAACCATTGTACAATTACACCAAATGAAATAAAAAAGAGCTACGGAAAAAAATAGCATATACATAATACATATATGTGGCAATGAAAAAAATAGGACGAAAATGCATTTGAGAGAACATTCAAATCAAAGCCCGAACAAGGTTTTGGTAGAATCCATTCTAAATGATAATCTTCGAGTTCTAATTTTGTAAAGCCTGACAAAAATCATTTAGACGGGTACCGAACATTTTAAGACCCTGATTTCAGATAACAAGTCTCGATATTCTGGACAGTGGAGAATGGTACCCATAATTAGTAGTCTTAATTGAGGAAAAGCAATTCATTGTTTCTGAGTCTACTACAAGGAATGTTGAATTGGATGAATTTCAACAAAGAAGAAGAAGAAATAAAACAATGAATTATTTTGAAAACGAAAATGAGATCAAAGTCTTTCCTACGCTTTTCCATCACAATTTATGTCTTACGAACACTTTGTGACCTTTAAAATGGCCAAATTTCTTAAAAATTGGCGTACGTCATTCATTTTTATACCCCTGGGAAGACATACAAATTTAAAAGATATCATCTAACTCATTTTAATTTAAAAGTGGACTAATAATCTTCTTTAACCAGACGTCTGAGACGCAGTTTTTTTAATAGCAAATGGAAAAAAAAGTCGGTTATTATAGACCACCCGATTATTTCCGAACTTTACTACTCTATCCGCATGAAGATTGTTCATACTATTACAATGCTTGCGCAAACTTCAACACAGTTCGCCCAAGCGACCACGTAGAGTGAGTGGGTGTGGTGTTGACGATTTCGTTAATTTTTACAAACCATTGTATTAGGAAAACAAAGAATGAACTTTATCCTTACTTTAATTACACTTATAGTCAACGGGTTTAGTAAAAAAATCATTAGTTTCATAAATGCCGCTTCTATTAAATTAAATACTAATTAACAACTTCATTCATTTGGAACAAATAATTTATGTGCTTGTGTAAAAAGGAAGGATGTTATATTAATTTATTTCATATAGGAAAAAATACCAGATGTGAATCATTCTTGCGCATGGTTATTATTTAGCTGGACATGAATTATTACGATATTATTCATAATTATAATAGAAGTAAGCACTTATTGATAAAAATTGCATAAATGGATAAATGCTGTTCAATTTTGGAATAATTTATTGAAGCATATTGTAATACATTTTTAATCATCAGCAAGAAGTCTCTGCCAAGATCGAGTTGTTTGGCGGTCCGTCCTATCTGCCTACCCCTGCGGAGAAACGGCGTGATGGTTAGTTGGTTAGTTAGTTCAGATAATATTAACAACTTTCAAAATGAAACATGAAACCGAAATTAGCAAGAAAAGAAAAAAGGTAACGCTACCGTTACCGTTTCAGTTTGATGTTTTATTTTGGGAATTGTTAATATTATCTTCAATGATGGAAAAAGGGTACATACTGATTCAGACATGGATTTTTACAAATTGGTTTATTTATTTATTCAAGTAGCAATAGTGCCGGGATTCCCAGCACTATTGCTACTTTTATTAATTATTTTTGTGTTAAATTCGTAGAATTCTATTTAATTTGAAAATTAAATAAACCAAATTTAATGTTATTATTAAGTTCTGCAAGCATTTAATATTTTTATTATTGTCACGCCTGTTTTAGCGTCCAAGCCCATTTTTAAACTGTGGTTAGGCCACATTGAGACACTTATTCATATGATTCTATTTATCCCTAACAAATTTCAACTTTTATGTCCCTAAAATGATTTATTACCGGTGGAACTGATTTACCGAGAAACCACTTGTGATAATGGATTCTAAATTCTGTTAAGTACTTACATTTGGAATCTGTTTTCCTCGCATTAAACGCAATATTTTCATAATTGATTTATAATGACGTGAAAGCTATTGACTCGTGTCATATTGTTTAGGTCTTGTGAATATACTGAGTAGTATAGTATAGTAGAGTAAGCGCCCTTGAGGTGATTTTCTCACGAAAACGGCGCTATAGAAATAATCCATTTATTATTATTATTATTAGTGGGGAATTAATAATTTTATTAATTAATATTATATTACGACCAATCGTTCGCTTATTAATTTACAATTGTTCAAGAAATTTTTTTATAAGACCCTGCCTTTTATACGTAAGGGTTTAGGCTCGTTGTTGTTCAGCGGGAAGTGATTATTGACTAAGAGATGTTCTGCGATTTTTTTTATTGTTTTATTTATTTTTACTACATACGAATATGACTCTATTGCTTAATCGTTAATTTTTAAAATATACGTATCTTCGATTAACATGCATTTCGGCGACATTGTGGCAGCCATAGCCCAGTGAGTAGAGCGTTCAGCTGAATAGTATGGTTTGTGTTCGTCTCACGGCAGGGATTATCTTACCCCCCTTCCAACAAGAGTTGTCATACTCGACAAGGTCTATCTTTTAAATCTCGTAGGTAGATAATAAAGTAATTAATTTGGTTGAGTTATCAGGAATCAAATTTATTCAATCTTATCATCAATATCAACATAGTTATTATGGTGGGTACTTGCACATTACCAATGTTCAGTATGCAAAACAAATTACTTACGGGACACAGGAAAAATGGAAAAAATCAGTGGGAAAAAAATCAGTCCGGGGAATAATGCCGAATACCATGAAAAATCATCATCAATATCCCTACTCCTTGCCCTGTTCGGTAGTTGCGCGTGTTGCGGAGCTGCATCGAGAACAGCAGCATACCAGCTAAAACAAGAAGTAGCCCTTCAACGTGAAGATGAATAACTCAGCTCAAGACGTTCACTATAAAAAGATTAACATATTCTTTGACAGTGAGCATCTCAAGCCATTTTAATAAATTATTGATGTAATAGAATGTCTTACATCTAGAACGGCGGTGGTTATGAGCTACCTGTAACTCGCGACGTAATTTTCATTGTCGACTTCGAGGTCGAGTGTTCAGAAATTCGATAGTAGAGGAAAAATATTAATTTTATTGGTACCCTTTTGTCATTATTGCGAATTCAATATTCGGATCAAACTTTCTGCTTCAGATTCTTATAGATTTTAGAACATGTGATTTCACATCACCTTTATAAACTGATGGTCTTTACAAAAATTAATATATGTACCATCGATCTGATTAGCCAGGTAGGCGCAATGTTTCTTTCGTCCTTTTCCTACCCTTAATTTAATTTCTATAATTTAAACGGTATATCTTATATTATGGTGGTGTAACAGAAATATTAGATAAATAAAATTTCCCAAAAAAAGTGAGGTTTATTCGATAGGGGCTTGGTTTTATTAAATATGGATTTGATTTCGAAACATATGAAATAAACTGTTAAATATTAGTCATGTATTTGGTTAGTTATTGAACAGACAAGGAAAACAAAATAAACAAATCATAATCAAAAATACAAAAATAAAAACAAAAAATTGTAATAATCTAATTTCATTGAGTAATATGCGTCATAAGCTTAATGGGAATTTAAAAAGTATATCACACAGAAAAACAGAAAATTGAAAGTGAAACAGGTTCTTTTAACCACTGTAGGGGAAGTTAACTACACGGTAGTTAATTACACGGGAAGTTAACTACACGGTAGATAACTTTGTTGTGATTTCTGTTTTTTTTTTAAGACACATAAAGACAATAGATATCATATGGCATAGCCCGTTCCTTTAAAACATTGGTTCTCAGAAAGGAGTCCGTAGAAGGGGTATGGAACTCTAACGATTCTCTAGACCATAGGTTCTCAAACCTTTTCCCCAGTGTACCCCTTTGCCGTTCTTTTAATTTCCAGCCTGTCTGTCCGAAACTTTTGTACAAAACTGAACAAGTGGTATTTATTCACTGCACGATGCATTTCTGCTGGTATGAAAATTTGTAAAAACTTGCAAATGAACGTGCCTACGTGGACGCGATTCGCTTTAAGTGCGCAGTGGGCTTGTCGAGCGAAACTTACTACGGTGCTTTACTATGCGTGCAGTCTAAATGACCTCCGATCCGTGGACGCCCATTTACACCTCGTGGACCCCCTTTTTTTCTCCCTGCCATGGACTCCCTGCAAATCTTTATGGATCTAATGTGGGAACCTATGCTCTAGACTAATCAGTCAGCGGCTTATCAGTTATAGCACCGATTTGTTTGAGTTAAGGGTGCAGGGTTCGATTTCCGCAAATTCTATCTTCTACTTTCTTTAGATAAATAATAACTAGCGGTAAACAATGGATTTTGTAATTGACGACTCGTAAAATTTATCAATAATATATTTCACAGAAAATCTATCAAAATGTATGGAAAAACCTAATTCTGTTAGCGCGGGACGCTAGAGGCGCTAGTGTAGCATGTTGCCATATCAATGTATGGAAAATGTTATTGTCATTTCGAGTATTATAACCAAATGACTGGAAGTAAAAAAGGGAATCACAGAAGTAAAAGAATATAAATTGTTATTTTTATATTTTGCAAATACGATTTTCACCCTATAAAACACATTTCAATTCTTCAATTTCTTCTGTTTTATTTACTTTTGGTAAGTATTTGTTAGTGCGAGGACATTATTTTATATTTATACTAATGTTAACCTTCATATTTTTGTTAGAACATAATATTTGACAAGATGTTTGACCTCGAAGTTTAGGTAATATTTATAATGAATAAACAATCTTAGAGAAAGTATTATTTTTATCAGTAACTGTGGTTGACATTGGACGGCAATAATTACAGTTCGTTTAAAAAAAAACAGATGGTTTAATCATTATGGCATAATATTTAATAGATAGATATCTAATGATGTTATTGTATACGTTAATCGTGAAGCTCATTACGTTGCTTGGTTTCGTGTTCTGATGCTGTGAAACCAGTACCTATCAACCTACCTTTACACACATGTACAGAATATTTGAGTTAGAAACATTAGATGGGCCTTATCCGTAAAAATATGTCCTTCTATTGGAAAGTTTGGTAGCCATTTCAACCAGATTACGGCTGCAAGGTTTCTTACAATTAATCTTCCTGTCCAAATTGGCCCTTATATTTTGAACTTGAATCAAATCGATACCGTACGTTTTAATAACAAATCAATACAAAATGCATCACTCGATATGGATACTCAATTTAATCATTTGGATTCATCATATATTTTATTATTAGGGATTGTGGCCCCCCTTTAGGATGCAGCGCGTCGCAAATGTTTCCGAGGCAAGGGTGCACGCAATAGCACAGTTTGAACTAACCCCAATTCGCAATGGCGAGAATGTCCTAGAAGCCATGGCGACTTTTGCAATTACAAGCATTACAAGAGTATAAATTTTAACTCTACCTTAAACTTAGCCTTAAAGTAATTGTTTGTTATACGCATTTGAATATTCTCTGCCGTTCGTAGATGTTGTACCCCCGAAACACATTTTATTATTATTATTATTATTATTCTTGCAAAATTTATCAAGAACTGAAGTATCTTAAAAAGATATCGTTCAGTTGAAAAGAATGAGCCAAATCAATAGTTACATTCATTTTAATGTTTTAAGTGCATTTTGAGTTTAATTAAAAACCCGAATAAATGCATGTTTACAAAGCTTGTATGTATCTAGCATTGGTAAGATTATCTATTCTAACTATATTGACCGGTCAGTGCCTGAGTTGGCACCTCGGCTGGGTCTCACCCAAATGTCGTGAGTTCAATTCCTCGGCTGGCTAGGTCTTCCATCATGACGCAATCAACATCTTCCGCTTACTACCATCAGTAGAAGGTTTTCAAATATTGTCAGGTTATTCGTAACCTCTTTAAAAAAATCGTATTAGGCCTGTATTGTTTCGGCCTTATTTTTGTGTCCAGTCTGTGTCATATCTTACATATCTGTTGTTCAGTGTTCACAGGGGTACAGCTGCATTCATTTTCCTGTTGTCATTACTCGTACAGTGATCTGTAAACTAATTGGGATAAGCATTTTTCAATTTGATTGATGTAATAGTTCATTTTCACAATTTTGAGTTAAGACCAGTACATTATAAGACAACCTTTACTATTTGTTACATCTTTATTTCGTTTTGACATTGATAAACTAATGAATAATATATATTTCATCATCATGAAACCAAAGCAAAAATGATACTTTACTTCAATATCGCACATGAGCTTTAATGGAATTCAGGTCGGGATAGTGACATGAACATTGATTTATTTATTTGGCTGGATTCAAAGTATGTTTGCATTTTAATCGATATTTAGTACGGGATGGAAAAATTCAACTTTTGTCAGGAAGTTCCCTTTCGAGAGAATAATCTTTAGAGAGCTTGTCTAGTGTATGGTAAACCTGTGTTTGTACGCATATGTACGTAGATTGTATTTGCTCATTGGCTATGAATATCAACAACAATCTTATGTTGATGCGCGGAGGCCAAATTTTTTACACCTTTTGTTCAGATGGAAGCTCATTTACAGATGATTTGCTATTCGTTATTAATAACTTATTAAAATATTGTACAACCTGTTTGAGAATAAGTCATAAAAAAGACAAAACGTTTTGAGTTTCTATGGTATAAAAAGATCCAAAGTAGATAATTTAGTATCATTCAGTATAGACAAGTGAACAAGTCAGTATCAACATGAAATTCATGGTAATAATCACTATTCAGTTATTCTCTTATAAAATATGTTAAATTATTTGGCGAAACCTAGAAAAATCATATTCTTATAAGAATCATGGTATATTTATAACCTAATCCTTGTTTTAAAAGTGTAAAAATTTAGGTGACTTTTTATTAAAAAAAAACTGTTTTTTTTTAATCATTATAAATGGAAGGGTGCTTAAAGTAATACATTTTGATTTATTACAATCTCTTAAAAACACCTAATTTTCATAATAGTTACCTATCCATGATTAAAATTGCGTGTAACTAATTTTTTCAATTTATTTCGTATTGGGGAAATTTTAAATCGCGTAATAATTTTTAGTAAATGCGAACTGTACAACATCGAATAAAATAAAGGTAAATGGTTGATTTTCATAACATCGTGTAACCTGTTGCCAGGATTATTGACAATCATTGCGATGGGATGATTCGGAAATCTTCAATTTATTTGTCGTTTGTGCTTAATTCAAATGGTAAATCGTGGTACATAGTTTGTTCAGTGCATCGTCATCTGTATTGCACTGTACAAACTGGTTTCTAACTGTTGCGAAGGTAAAATTATTGAGGATTTTATGGAAGAAAAGAAATTTGTGATTACGTTATAATGTATTTGGGAAACGTGCAGTGAACGAATGAATGGAGGAAGATTCGTGAATTGTTTAAAAAGTGTTTGTATCGCTATTCATCGCGTAGTGCACAGTAATACAAACAAATCTCGATCTAGGTTGTGAAGCATTTAAATATAACAAATAGGGTTTTGAAATTTGGGCTTTTTAATAAATTAAACATTCTAATACTTAATAATTGAATTAAAAATTACTTTGTATTCACCAATTTATTAAAATATACATATCGAGATGTTTCGAAAGCGATGCTTTCCTAATCATGAATATATAGTATACTAAAAAATAATAACGTCAAGTAAAGGCAATTGATAAACATAGCAGAAGTGCTTGACTCGACAGGTTGTGCTTTCTGTGGTCTAGAAGTGGGAATACATTTTTTGGTTGTCCCTCTTTAAACAATTATTATCCTCTCTTCTATCAAGCCTTATCTAAAACTACCCCCCCCCCTCCGTTTAACATCTAATCTCTCCTGTGTCTGAATTCGACTCCAATATTCCATAAAAAAAATTTTTGCCCATTTAAATAATATTAATAAAAAAAATTGCCTTTCCCCTCTCCACAATTTGAAATGATTGCCAAGAACACCATTGAAGGGTGAAATCTAGAAAAAAATGAAAAAAAGATGTTAGAATAAACATCATGTTTAAACAAGCGTTCAACGTGTGACTATCATGTTTTTACAGGCGTTCAATGTGTGTCCATCACGTTTACAGGCGGCCTGTACCTAGTAATCGTGTAAATCCCACACCAGTCGCGAAAGAGCATTTAATTTCATCGGTTCGAATTTCAATAATCGTGTGATTCTGGGCACAATAATAAATTATTACTATCTCCTTTTTCCACTATTATGATTATTGTGTTCACATTCAGTCATTTTACAGTTCTTTGTGATAGAAAGATATATTCGTGGAACCGCCGCTCATTCCATCCTTCTGGCTGCTTATCATTGGGACTGTTTAGGATACTCTACAGAGTGGTGGGCACTCTCAGGTGGCCCTGGTAAAAGACCGCCATCCAGGTTACAAAAGTCGCGTGTTGCTTAAAATGGTTTTAGCCATGTTTAGTAACCAGATCTGAATAGTCAGGTACTTTCCAACGTTCCTCTAGCCCAATTTCTTTCCCTCACCATTTCTTTCAGCTTCGCAACATTCATTTCCCGAATTTGGTCCCACTGTCCACGAGCAGTTGCGACTCATGTGGAGTTAAAAACATAAAACAGAAAACCATACATTTATCCCAGGATAGACTGAAGGGAGGCCATAGATCAAATAATCAAAGGGAGATGTGACGTGCTGACTGTCACCGAGCTACGATCAAATTGCACGGACTATCAATGCGGCGGAACCAATGAAAGTTATGCGTAAGAAACTGGGTGGGGCGCTGCTGATTTACTGTAGTATGGGTGACAATGTTTGTGTGCTCAGTTTCATGCTGATGATAGTTTATGGCCCATTTTATATCCCTTGTTTCTATTACCTATTTCGTAAGTATTCCATCTTCATATCGTTATAATTCCAGGTATTCTTCGTCGTCCTGGGAGCAGTGGCTGCCCTGTCCAATGCCGAGCACGTCCACCACCACCAGCGCAGGGGTGTCGAGGAGAAGACTGCTGCCATCACCAACCAGGAACAGAACCTCGACCCCGAAGGCAACTTCCAATACGCGTAAGAGATCAATCTTAAAAATAAAATTAACTTAACCTAATCTAACCTCACCTACCCTATACTCATACAACCTATGATTTAATGGTGTTTTGTTTTATCACTGCTCTGTTTTATGCGGTTACTATTCCATACATTACACAAAAGGAAATTCCATCCACATGAAGAGATGACGATGATATTATATTTTATTTTACCAGGGTTGTATTAAGATAAATATAAAATAAAAATATATTTTTCTTTCTGATAATTCTTGGTGGAATTCCTTTATAATGATCTATCTGTTAAAAAATAGACGAGGGTTTGGTTAATTCCATATTTTCTCTCCAAATCTTGGATGAAACCTGGTAGTAAAACTGGTGAAATATTAAACTGATAAAAACTGTCTGCTTTTTTGTATAAGCCTTCATGTTCACATACCGATTTTGTCAGATTGTTAACAAAACACCATGATTAGTCGTTAAAGCCTACTATTCAGAAATTTTTAATAATATAGATTCTAGTCCCCGTTGATAAGCCGGTTCTGTTACATGCGTTGTTTATACGAGAAAACGCTAGAGGTTACAGCAGATCTCTCGGTAGCAGGAACATATAATGATGGTTCTCATTTTCCCATTCAGCTACGACACCGCCAACGGAATCTCAGCCCGCGCCCTGGGATCCCCCAAGGTGGTCGGACAGGAGAAGCCCGTGGTCATTGAGGGAACTTACTCCTACACTTCTCCCGATGGAAAGACCGTCAACGTCAAGTACACCGCCGATGAGAACGGATACCGCCCATCGTAAGTTACTAACATCCTTTATCTTAAACTCGAACATTTCGTGGAAAGTTGATAAAGGGGGGTGGGAAAGACAAATTTCGATAAGTGCTTTGCTATTCACGTATGCTCACTAAGTATTACTTTTCGATTTGCATGGTGGGATTTCTCGAGAGCGACGCTATGACACAAGGTTAATTTAGATATAAATTTAATAGTGTTTCTTCATTATTATGCATTTACAATAGCGATTTATTAATCGCTATTGTAAATGCATTTTTACAAGCCATATTGAAATTAAATTTCTTTATTTACAACAAACAGACATTAAATTCAAATGTATACATTGTACCTACGTCTTCTAGAAGTGTTGCTAATAAAACTCCAATAAAACTTGAATTTAATCAAATAAAATCGATCAAAACAAGGTCATTTAAAAGAAATGAGTATATTTTGAGATGAGAGTATTTGGGAAACGATTCCTGTAATGAATGAACTATTTGGATATGATTTTATATTTTCCTCCAATGAGTATAGTAATAATGCATGGCCTTTCTATATATTTAAATGTATTTGAACTAATAACTCTTGTTTATTTTTTCCAGTGTCCAGCTTTAAGTGAATCTCAAGCCACTCCTCTACGATCCCATCAAAAAATTCTGAAATGTATATATTTTTATGTTAATCTCAATTTGTACAAAATTTCTTAACTAAGATAATATTTTTTTCCAAAATTATGATTATCGAAATAAATTATTTTGAATGAAGAAAGGAGAGTTCGATATTTTTGCTCACTGAAAAAAAAATCATAAGCGATTAGCACAATAAATTTGTGTTAATTTTCCAAAACCGTATAAATCAGTCAAACAAGGAGATTCCTGAACATACAAACGACTTAAAACAAACAAAAATCATGATAATTCGCATTGAGCATTTTATTTATAAAATGCCACCATAACGCGATTCTATAACAGTAAAATCAAATAAAAACATAATAAAACAGAAAGTCTAAAAAATCTTTATCACCTTCGACATAGTTTTCTGTACAATTCGTCTTCATTGAGAATTCTGTAGACTGTACATATAAGTACCTACATTCTTGGAAAAGGTTAATAATGTTTCGCCCCTCCCATGAAATTGCATTGACACCAACTTTAACTTTAACACTCCTTGATATTGCAATACCTAGTGAGTAGTAAGTATTCCCGACGTTGAGATTATACCGTGTTAAAAAAAAAAAAAAGATTTCTTAGATTACATTCAGTTATGTACCAATTGAAAAAAACTTCCAAAAATTATATCGAGTATGTATTTCGATGCGAAGTAGGTTAGTAGGTATATGATAAACATCAGCATGTAAATAAAATTATGGAATTATCCGTGATAGAGCCATCTGTTAATTTCCTGACAAACTTAGAACATCTCAGGTAGGCGTGAGTTTAAAGTTTATTAATCATAATCAAGATTTTTTTTCTACGTGGGCAATAGATACCTACTTATTTGAAAATTTGAATAATTTTTAAACCAATACTATGAAGAACGGGTAAATAGTTTTTAGTCTTTGTAAAATTTTTCAGTTACCTATACAGGAACGTTCTTCAGATTTGGAATTGTATTTTCCATGGAACTTATCCACACTCTTATGTATTTTATATTGCAGGTGTATGATACTATTGTATTTAAATGAAAAAAAATAAAATCACTTAATTTCAATTTGTAAATATGTTTAATATAATCGCGTCTGGGAATCTAACCCAGGACCTCTGTCTTACCGGAACAACACTCTAACCACTGAGTTAATGAAACTTTATTATTTTCCCTAATTTTTATCGATATCATATTTCATTTTAAGAATTACCAATATTATTTTTAATTAATTCTAATATTTTTGGCTGCCATCATGTAACTGATATATTTTTATTTTCTTTTTCTATTTTATATTTCATTTGAGATTTGCTAATATTATCTTCAATGATTAAATATCACAACGAGGCATGAACTTCAATAAGTCATTTCAATGAATTGTAATTATGTTTTTATAAAAAGTTTAGTAAATCAGTATTATGAACTGGGAGTGCCCGGAGATCGGGAGTTGTAGTAAGAATCTAATAGAAGAACTTGGCATTGGTGTCTCCAGTATTCCGTCTGTTGAATTCATTGGACACCTGTATGGCTATTGGAACTGGAGGAGGGTAGGGATGGATGTGCCTGAAAAAGAAAATATTTAAATCATTTTACTCTTCGCACTACTCCTTTTTCTATACCATATGAGACCATTGAACTGAACCTGTATAATATGTTCTTTTTATTTAGTAGGTAGATACCATTTTATGATTAATTGAAAAGTATGAAAAAACGTTAAAAAATGATAATGGTCGTCTGCCAATTTGTATTATGAATTATCAATTTTCAGTCATTGCTATTGAATTGCTTAAAAAAATATTTTAATTTCATTATCATACTCGTGTCCTTCGAGTAAATAAGTATATCCAAAGGTAAAAACAGTTTATTAGTATCAATCAAAATTAAACAGATATAAATATATTTATAACGAAGGTAATGGCTGCTTCAATTATTAAAACACATTTAGTCATTATATTGTATTAAAACCTGGGAATTTATTATCTTATTTCTCTGTACCGGCATATACGAATGTAACAAAGATTTGACAATAGTAGGTATGTGCATTTAGTGACTATGTATTTGGTTGAGAATAATAGGTATGTGCATTTAGTGACTATGTATTTGGTGGACGATAATACGTATGTACATATAGTAATTATGTCTTTAGTGAACAATAGATGGTATGTGCGTTTAGTAATTATATTTATGATGGACAATATATGGTATGTGCGTTTAGTAATTATGTATTTAGTGGACAACACATGGTATTTGCGTTTAGTAATTATTTATTGAGTGGACAACATATGGTATGTGCGTTTAGTAATTATGTATTTAGTGGACAATATATGGTATGTGCGTTTAGTAATTATTTATTTAGAGGACAACATATGGTATGTGTGTTTAGTAATTATGTATTTAGTGGACAACATATGGTATGTGCGTTTAGTAATTATGTATTGAGTGGAAAACATATGGTATGTGCGTTTAGTAATTATGCATTTAGTGGACAATATATGGTATGTGCGTTTAGTAATTATTTATTGAGTGGACAACATATGGTATGTGCGTTTAGTAATTATGTATTTAGTGGACAATATATGGTATGTGCGTTTAGTAATTATTTATTGAGTGGACAACATATGGTATGTGCGTTTAGTAATTATGTATTGAGTGGAAAACATATGGTATGTGCGTTTAGTAATTATGTATTTAGTGGACAATATATGGTATGTGCGTTTAGTAATTATTTATTGAGTGGACAATATATGGTATGTGCGTTTAGTAATTATGTATTGAGTGGAAAACATATGGTATGTGCGTTTAGTAATTATGTATTTAGTGGACAATATATGGTATGTGCGTTTAGTAATTATTTATTGAGTGGACAACATATGGTATGTGCGTTTAGTAATTATGTATTGAGTGGAAAACATATGGTATGTGCGTTTAGTAATTATGTATTTAGTGGACAATATATGGTATGTGCGTTTAGTAATTATTTATTGAGTGGACAATATATGGTATGTGCGTTTAGTAATTATGTATTGAGTGGAAAACATATGGTATGTGCGTTTAGTAATTATGTATTTAGTGGACAATATATGGTATGTGCGTTTAGTAATTATGTATTGAGTGGACAATATATGGTATGTGCGTTTAGTAATTATTTATTGAGTGGACAACATATGGTATGTGCGTTTAGTAATTATTTATTGAGTGGACAACATATGGTATGTGCGTTTAGTAATTATGTATTGAGTGGAAAACATATGGTATGTGCGTTTAGTAATTATGTATTTAGTGGACAATATATGGTATGTGCGTTTAGTAATTATGTATTTAGTGGACAACATATAGTATATGCGTTTAGTAATTATTTATTGAGTGGACAACATATGGTATGTGCGTTTAGTAATTATGTATTTAGTGGACAATATATGGTATGTGCGTTTAGTAATTATTTATTTAGAGGACAACATATGGTATGTGTGTTTAGTAATTATGTATTTAGTGGACAACATATGGTATGTGCGTTTAGTAATTATGTATTGAGTGGAAAACATATGGTATGTGCGTTTAGTAATTATGTATTTAGTGGACAATATATGGTATGTGCGTTTAGCAATTATGTATTTAGTGGACAATATATGGTATGTGCGTTTAGTAATTATTCATTGAGTAGACAACATATGGTATGTGCGTTTAGTAATTATGTATTTAGTGGACAATATATGGTATGTGCGTTTAGTAATTATGTATTTAGTGGACAACATATGGTATGTGCGTTTAGTAATTATGTATTTAGTGGACAATATATGGTATGTGCCTTTAGCAATTATGTATTTAGTGGAAAATATATGGTATTTGCGTTTAGTAATTATTTATTGATTGTACAACATATGGTATGTGCGTTTAGTAATTATGTATTTATTGGACAATATATGGTATGGGCGTTTAGTAATTATTTATTGAGTGGACAACATATGGTATGTGCGTTTACTAATTATGTATTTAGTGGACAATATATGGTATGTGCGTTTAGCAATTATGTATTTAGTGGACAATATATGGTATGTGCATTTATTAATTATTTATTTGGTGGACAACGGGAAGCATGTGCACTTAGTAATTATGTATCTGGTGGACAATAGTAAGTATATGCATTTAGTAATTACGTATTTGGTAGACAATACTAAGTATGTGCATTTAGTAAATACATATTTGGTGTACAATAGTAAGTATGTGCGTTTGGTAAATATGTATTTGGAAGGGTAGTGTGAATATTCACATCATTTCACTAATCGTCCCTTGGGCGAGGTTCCGGAGCAGCTGCCTTTGAGGGAGCTACATCCGATATGGCTACATCCGATGGGAATTCCTCGTCGTGATTAATAATTCGTCGTTAGTATGAAGGCTGCAAATTCTAATGTATTATTATTGTTGGTAATATTTTAACCATCTTTTCATATCTAAATTATTCAGCGTTATGGTAGTCTGTTTGGTAAAGCGTATATGCTAATGTGCGACGACAGCAAACCTGTCTTGAATCATGCGAAAGCATTAGATTATTTAATGGTGCATTCGGACTGGGAGTAAAAAGAGTATGGCTTCTTTGCTTTTGAGCGTTGTGATAGTTTAGAATAATACTCTTACTATAATCCGAGATAATTTGTATTCCCTGTAGTGTGAACAGAACAGTCAGATTCCTTACTAAATCGGTGTGGATATATTTGCACTTAGCCTGAATGTGTTCGAGCCATAACTATGTCACCTCATCAAACACTATTGTAAACTTACTTGTATTTGTACAGGTCATCGGGTTTTAGGTCGTTGCTATTGACTAAGTTATCCCTGACAGTGTTCCTATTGACTCGTTGTCTTTTGGAATGGTTATGCTCGTGGTAGACCCGACCTTCGAACTCTGCCCCTAGGGCGGCGTTCCTCTCAAGTCTCCTTCTTGTGGGATTTGTGTGTTCGTGGTAAATTTGGCTTACGGCCACTGCCACTAGGGCGGCGAAAATCAACTAGGAGTAGAAAAAACATGCTATACTTCATAACAATATCATAAAATATTTATTAATTGGTTTGGGTTTAATTCGTAGAACTACACTTAATTTAAAAAAAATAATAATTTAAATCAAATTTAATAATGTTATTATTAAGTTCTGCAAGTACTTTTAGTTTAATAATTACGTCCCGCTTGACAACAATGGGTAGGCCCATTACATATAGAAATTAAGGGTCTTAGATTAAATTTACTTGAACAATTAGAAATTAATAAACGAACGAATGATCCTAATATAACATTAATTAATAAAGTGAGGAAAATTATATATCCTCCGCTTCTCAGTATATTCACATTATCAAAAATATATAACACATTTAAATATATCAATTAAGAAAACATTATCAGTTGAATACGAGGAAACACATTATAAATGTAAAAAACCTCACAGAATAGAAAATTTTGAATATTTTCTAAATATATCGGTTTTACCGATAATAAATCATTATTTATAACAACCTGTTTAAATTAGAATGGGGTGAGAGTGAATAAAATCATGTAAAAATGTCGTCACAATATGGGTTAACCGCTGTTTGAAAATGGCCTTGAACGCCGAAACAGCTGTCACAATAATAAAAACTAAAAAACTCGCAGAACTTAATAATACATTATTAAATTTGATTATGATAAAATTTAAAAAAAATTACAAAATATTGGTAACACTACAAATTAACCGTTTTATCCCTGGGTGTCGTGAATTTTTACCATATTTTTAATGGAGGAATACCACATTCTTTATTGACTTCAATTTTTGCAACTCTAGAAAGTTTTTTCAAAATATCAAAAAGTTAGAAAAAGATAAAAAAAACAGTTTTCGGGGTCAAAATAATAACCAAAACAACAACAAAGAAAATACTACATGCCGCTGCTAAAAAAAGGATTTGAAGAGTCAACAGTTTTGAATGTCTGTAAGACCAAACGCAAATTCAAAACAAAATATAGAAGTGTGTGGATGTATCTGCTACATATTGGCTAAGATGTTATCATTGCTCACATAATCCACATCCATTACTACGAACTTTTAATAACCTTTTCTGAACAAGGAACATTTAATAGCTTTACATTACAATTTATTTATTTATTTTTTATATGAATACTGTACAAGAGTCTCAACTGCTCCTAACCGTCTAGAGCCAGTGAGACTATGGCGTTCCCAATTGGGGAATGTTGTGAGGCTGAAGGTATTGGGGAGGGGAAGGAGAAGGGGAAGTGGAAGGTGGGGAAATACCTGGCTATTCAGATCTGGTCACCAAACACCGCTAAAAGCCATTTCAAGCAACGTTTCAATTCTGAATGGTCTTTCACCATGGCGATAATGAGAGTATCTTCCACTATGGAACGTGCGCGTATATAATTTTTAAATTAATTAATTGTGAAACGGCACAAATTAATTAAATAAAAATTACTTGCACACGCCGGGATTTGAACCCGCGATCTTCGGATTCGTAGTCGAGAGCCTTACTCCTCGACTATGGAGGCCGTCTTTTGTTTCTTACTAATTAAATTTAGTCACACTTTCATAATAAACCACGGCATCGTCAAAAAAAAAACTAGTGTGCAGGTGATATATTATGTAACAATTAATTATTATTACATTGAGATGTTTTTATTATTATTCTTGTTGGTGTTTGAATATATTTTTATAGCAAAGAAGAACTCACCAATATCTTCATTTTCACTTGTAATTCGAAACCGTTTCAATGAAAACCGTTGTTATGATGCTTCGAGTTTCGCCCTCCACTATTTATAGCGATTACCAGAGATTTTCTTAAAAATTATCCTGTTGGTAGTGGCCAAACGAGATTACGTTTTATTTATTCGACGAACGAAGTGCCTGTCATACAGGGATACCTTGTTACGATTAAGTACAGAGTGTTACTGAGAATGGAATTACTACATTATTTGGTCGCGCCGTCAAAAACAAGGCCATTCATTCGCAACATCTTGTTTTCTCCGTATTTTGACCATATCGTCGTAAACATGATTTCAATTTATATTTTCAATATTTTGTTAAAACGTTTACTTCGTCAAATTCTGAGAAAATTTATCAATTTTTATATGTGAATACCCCACTACTGATCCAAAGAGTCTGGATATAGTGGACTATGGCATCTCCAATTGGGATAGGCTTGAGGTAGTCGGGAGGAGAAGGAGGCGGGGAATAGAAAGGCAGGGAACTACCTAGCCGTTCAGATCTGATCACAAGTTTTTTTTTTTTTAAGATTTTATTTAGTCATTGCAAGCAACGTTTCGCTTCTGGATGTTGGTCTTTCACCAGGGCGATACTGAAAGTATCTACCAATCTGGGTGTCACAACAGTCAAAAACATGACGATATAAGCACTGATCAAGGGATATGATTTTGAATGCTAAAGCTTTTATTGTCTGGCATAAAAAGATCCCAAAGTGGAACATTTTTTGTTCTTATCCTTCAATAATGACAAGTAAACAAGACAATTATTGTCAATATCTACACGAAGTTTCTAGAAATAATTACCCTCTTATCTATTCTTCGTCATACTAGTACGAATGGGCGAAGGAATAATTAATTCCAGAAACACTCTAATAATCATAATGATAACAATATTTCTTTAACTTAAAAAAAAAACTTAATTAAAAAGATAATAGTGATATCCTCATTGGGATTTCCCGCGCAGAGGATTTCGTCTACAAAATATGAAATTAAATTATATTATATTGATACGATTGCTGAAAAAAATATATCGTAAGGTGAGGTGTTTTAAGTGCAGTTGAGTGGTTTAGGTGTTAGTCTTTATTTGGTGTTAATATATTTTCTATTTCAGATCTCTCTATGTAATGTATCCAGCGTTTTATTTGATCTTTAAATTTATTATTGTTGTTGTGAATTTTGAAGGAGAGTGCGATTGTGTTGTTGAGTTTAGTACTCTGAAAGCAGATTAGGTCTACATTTATTTTCGTTGAAATTTATTTTTTAAAATCTAGTAAGTTGTTGTATGCTCAACTTATAAATAAGCGTCTATTTCTGCGATTAAATAATCAACATATTATACAACGCTTTGTGATAGAGCCATCTGTTAATTTGCTTAGAAACTTCAATTCAATATCTCACGTAGGTGTGAGCTTTGAACTTATTAGAAATCATCAAGATGGTCACTTTTTGAGTTGATAGTAGAAAACTACTTATCTTTTACATTTGAAATTAAAGAATATTCTTAATTTAATTTATTAAAATAACTTATTGAAACTTATAAAGCTCGTTGTAATATTTAATTGTTGAAGAAGATTATATTGTTAAATTATTAACAAATCTTAAATGAAACAGAAAAATACACCGAAAAATAAGGTGTTGATCGCATCTGGGAATCAAACCCAGGACCCCTGTCTTATCGGGACAACGTTCTAACCGCTGAACTTATGATACCTGTTTATGTTACATAATTTTTGTCTATATCATGCTCCACATTTAAGACTTACAAGTATTTACCTTAATTAATTCCCATATTATTGGCTGCTATCTTTTTGTATGATTGCAAAGTTGTACTCGAATATACATGCAATCTAGATAGTCTATTCGATATACCTATCTGATTTGTATTTATATTTGACTATCGACTTTTTCTATAAGTCTAGAGAGAATATTTAATTTATCGGAATAAATTATCGAAGCTTATAAACCTTTTTGTAATATTTATTTATTGAAGAAGATAATTTTGACAAATCTCAATATTCTCAAGATATGATGTTAAAAAATTGTACTTAAAAAAAACTGGTTTTAATAATTTCATTATTTTTTTTTGCTGGGGTGCCTTTCGCGTTCTTCAGATGTTCAAAATAATTTTGAAATATCTATGTAAGAAGTTCTCCGTGCATGTTATTTTGTTTGATTCACTATTACTAAAAGTATGAAATGAAACCCGAAAGTTTTACAAGTGATATTTTTGATAAGTTTTCCTGCAACTGTGTGTAAATCTGATATGAAGAAATTATGACCCACATGTCATGTTAGCTAAGTAATTAATTTTGTGATTCAACATCGCAATCCAATGGAGAATCGCTTTTTATTCACAAGTCTATTTAAGAAAGGTAACTTATCGAAATATCCGCCTCACTCTCGTAAGAGACAATGCACGCACACATATCATACTTTAAATCATATTGTTTCTTTATTTAAAAAAAGACAAGTAAGCATTCCGGGGTTACGAATAACCCGACGATATTTAAATTCCTCTTACCACCATTATTGTAAGCGAATATTGTTGCTGGTGCAATGATGGGGACTTAGCTAGCGGAGGATTGAACCCACAGCGTCTGAGAGGGAACTAGAAGCTTTGGCCACTCAGCCACTAATATGATATATCTACTAGTGTGCGTTGGTCTTTGAGAAATCTTTATCAGAAAAATAAACGAATAAAATACCAAAATTTTGTTGACTCTATTTTTATTTCAATGGACAATGATAAATTTATTATGATATATATTTATTGCTTAGGATATATTCAATATTGACATGTAATGAACTGGGAGTGCCCGGCAGCCAGAACTTTAAGGAGATTTAGAAGAACTTCCTCTGGGGCTCTCCAGCCTTCAGCCTGTTGTATTCAATGGACCTCAGGATGGCCAGTGGTACTGGGGGAGGGGTGGGGATGGCATCACCCTGAAAAAAAAACAATAAAAAATGTATACCAAAAAAATACGATAATACAGATCGTCATCCGATTAGTGGTAATAATAATGGCCCTAATCGGGAATTTGAACCCTTTGCGCTTTTTTATCCAGTAAATTATTGACTGATTATTAATTCAATTCGAAGCGTGCATTCACGTTGATGTAAAATTATATTTGCTACATAAAAAAATATAAAAATGAACCAATAAAATCATGCACTGTTCCTCTGCCAATTTGACGTGGGAATTATTAGCCAATTCTATTGTATTGGTTTTTTATTGCGTATATTGTTGTTGTACTTGTATCAAGTATATCCGAGGCGGAAAAAACTTAACAAGCATCAATGATAGCTATTAAGCATAATGACTCTGTTTGATATTTCGTATAATTCAGGCCCATTTTGCAGATTACAGTATTTGTGGATTGATTGCGGGTTCGGGAAGAGTATGTATTGTATAGGTATAAATAATAATAAAATGTTAATAGTTTTATGACCATTAGATATTCCCGAGAATCGAATTCAGAAATCAGGACTGGAAGATGTAACGCAAATATTCAGTCAAATAAAACTAAAAAATGATAGAATGGTCTACAATCTGCAACAACGATTTTAAGTCGGGAGGTCGATGGTTCATTTTCCGTCAGCTCTATAATATTCGTAGCTAGTTGTGGATGTTCAGATACTGTTTTATAATTTTTGACGGTTTTTACAATGCCTTCTATACCGTTAAAAATAGTTGATAGTGCAGCTATAATCGAATCCTCATACGAAATATTTTTAGAGAGCAATATTACTCAAAGTGGATGAACAATAAATGAAAAATAAAACCTTGAGTGGGAAGAAAGGTTTTCATAAGTGAATTACGATAATTGTAATTAAAATGATCGTAATATTTAAATTGGTATGATAATGAAGGCTAGTATGGAGATTCACACCATTAGATGATGTTATCACGTGTTAAAGGGAACTTACCACTGGGCGGTATCCGTTCTCATCAGCTACGTATCCAATGGACACCACCTGTCCTTCGGGCGAGGTCCAGGAGAACCTTCCTTGGACGGTCTCGGCGATCTCGTTGCCTCCGATGGGGCGAGGGTATCCGCTCTGCTCGGCCGCGATTCCGTTGTCGGTCTGGTAACTAATTAAACGTAGATAGATAATTAAACGTTAATAATCTGCTGTTACTGTACCCTTTTTGACATAGGCACAATGTCCGGAAACTAGTAGTAGATATATCGAGTGTACTAGATAATTCGAGTGAGCAAAATCTTCCCAATTCAAAATCTGTCCACTCGTTTGTTTAGCAAAATTCGATATAATTATCCTGCCGACGATTCTTTATCATTGAGACTAAACTAAAGTAAAACCATTGAATTGATAAACATATTATTGTATCCGTTTTACAATGTAATTAGGATATTTTCATTCATAAATCAAAAGAACAATGGAAAAAAACAGAACGAGCGAAATGTTACGAAAAAAGACAATCATTTGCAATTAAATTGACGTCATATATGAAGGAATAAAAAGTGTAGCGAGACTATATAACGCGAATGTTAATGGAAGAAGAAGCCGGGCACGCCCGAGGAAGACATGCACTATCAAGTTAACCAAAAAGAGTCGGGCCGTGTCAAGAGTAATACATGAGACGATGTGAATGAACCAAGGAGTGTGTGTCAAGACTAAGATGTTTGGCGGTCCGTTCTCTCTGCCTACGCCTGCGGTGAAACGGCGTGATGGTTAGTTAGTTGTTCTCATTCTTCTGTAGATGTAGATCTGCATAAATATGTAAGTCATTTTCGCCAAAAAAGAGGACTTAATACATATCTTGACGGGCGGTGCGCAATAATATCTAGTTCATAGCTAAAATAAAACATTGTAGATGTAAACACTTGTAGATGTGGACACATACGACAGCTAATTGCTTGTTGAATCAGCTAAACACCTTGTTTCTACATCCCGGATATGCGGAAGCCACAATGAAGATTTATTATTTATTATGATCAAAAAATAAACAAGTTTGTTTTCACAAATACCACCTTATTTGCATTCATTATAACGACCCACGATTACATTATGCGTGTGATGATACAAGACAATTCAATTTAGGCATATAACTTTGACATTTGCACAAGACATAGAACAATAAATCTTATTTTCCTCCCAAGTCTCCAATGGTATCATCTTATATCTTAACGAGGACAATATTAGCATGTGTCACAAAGTCAATTTGTTCAAAACTGTTTTAGAGAAATTTATGTGATTTTAGCGATTAGGTCATTAGCATATTGAAAGAGTCATCAACGTTTTTAGACACAAGAAAATGTCATTGTTAACCACATCTCATTGTTAATAGCATCTTCTTGATTTAGTTTTTTCGAAGTCAGATTCCCCAGACTGGTATACATTAGTTCTATCGCAAGTGAAAATTTAACTATAAATTAGAATCCAGGAGGTTAACTATACTTTGATAAAGGAGAGAGGTGTGTCATTGAGTTTCCATTGATTAAATAATTGTATGGTAGGTATGTAGGGGAGAGGAGTTCAATTCCGTTCCATGACCCGTTCAGAGCCTGTGCTACAGACCCATGGTCACGTGTAAGATAAATACGAACAAGTGTATTTTTTTTAAATTAACGGAAACGGTATTACCTGGCACTAGAATTCGATGAAGATGTGAATTAAAGTTTCATTTCAATTAATTAGATTAATTTTGCTATTCGTAAATGAAACGCCTGTAATGTGCATTCCTTTATGTGATATGTATTATGAAACGCAAATAAAAAATCACTATACGAAAGATGGTTTTGATCCGTATTTTTAATTCATATTTCGTAATTGGTATGAAACCATAGTATGATAATGTATTTGTTGGGTATAAGATTCAGAAGTCCCCAGACACATACGCGTAATTGCAAGAAGCAGCCGATATAAAAAAGAGGGAAGACTAGTGTGTAGACAATTCATTATTAGCTTTTTGGGTAAATTAGTGTAATTATCTTACTCGGCACGTCAAGTACAGTTGATAGTTAAATCATAAATCCCAGGCAAAATGTAACTTACTCGTATTGGTAAGTGCCATCGGGGGAGAGGTCGAAGTTGCTCCTGATAGTGTTAGCGTTCCTCTCGAGCCCCTGCTTGTAGTAGCGTTGGTTGTTATACTCGGGGTAGTTGTTGTAGGGGTTCCTGTTGTAGTTCTGGCCTACGCACACTGCCACCAGGGCTGCGAAAAACACCTGGGGAGGAAATTCAATGTAAGCTTGTTATTTCAACATTATTTTCTTGTGACTTTATCTAGGTGTGAAATCAACATACACAATTCTTTCGAATTTTATCAGTTATTAGAATAAAATTTGGAAAAAGAAACTTCGTTTCAGAAGGAATAATCTTCAAGCAACTTGTGCAGCACATCCGAGTACGAGTACATTGAGAACACGAATACGAGTACAGTGAGAACACGAGTACGAGTACAGTGAGAACACGAATAAGAGTACAGTGAGAACACGGAGAAGAAAACACCGGGTAATAAAAGTAACCAACTATTTTGTGTCGAGTACTTCTTGCGTGTTTAAGCGAATTTTTAAAGATATTTCTGGAAATATAAACTAATTTATTTGAATAAATATATTGTAACTAAATGACAATTCGAAGCGAAAATAACCATCTTTACCCCCCTTTCGAAACCGGATACTCAGTATCATATATCATTATTATTCATATGTAGCCCTAAAAGATTTGTAACTAGGAAAGAGTTTATCACTGTTTTTATTACAGTTTTATGGTTAGCATAATGAAAAATCAATTCGCTTTCACAGCGCATTATAGTAATCAAGGAAAAAATTACTAATGATATCGTCGCACATCTAGAATAAGCCGCACTTAGATAAAAGCTCGTTTTAGAAAATATTTAATATTTGCAGTTTGTTGTCATTTGAGTTTTTTTAGAGTAACCGAGAACTCACCAAGAATTTCATTTTCACTTAAACTTTGGAACCGTTGCGTCGAAATGAAAATCTAAATCGTTATGAAGCTTAGAGATTCGCCCTCCACTATATATACCGATCGCCAAAAATCACTGAATCTTGAAAAGTATCCGGTTGGCGGCTGCCGAATCAACTCAAACGCCTCTGGGTATTTACACGGCGAATGTAGTAGTGTAGTACTGGGATTTACTTGCCTTTTGGTAAGCACGGATAAGTATAGTTTTAGGTAAATATAGATCGTTTTCATACTAAAGCTTTCAATTTTAAAATGGTTATAAAAAGTTTTGAAACATACACTTCTTGCCGAATGTTTTAATCGATCGAATTGTTAAAAAATCACTGAGTATTTGTAGAGATGTAGGGAGTCGATATTAAATTTTTCTTTCTCTTCAAGGGTATGGTGAAAAAAATAACATGAATAATTACTTGTTTAATTAATTGTTTTATGTGTAATGTATCATCCACCTACGATCTTTTTTTATTTCTTTAAGCTTTTGTATATATTGTGTATATTTTTTATAACTATCATATGCATACTTTGTATGGAATATGTGGGACTGAAGTAACCTCCCAACATACGGGAATACACATTTATTTATTTATTAATTGATAAACTAAAGTTTTTAAGACAAGATTTTTGTGCATAGCGCAAAGGGTAACAATTATTTTTATAAACAATAATTATTAGCCTGAAACACTCATCCAAATTGAAAAAACCTTCCGAAAAAAGATAAATGTCGCCGACAGGACTCGAACTTGCACCCTTCTGATTGCCGGTCAAAAAATGTAGACATAATTTGTCTCGACGCCATCTATTGAGGGATTTAGCCGTTACAAGCCTTTCTCATACTAATAAAGTTGGTTGTTTACAGGTGAAATATAATAAAAACAGTAATTATTGAATGAAACACTAGTATATATTGATTAACTTGGCGGGTTTGCGATAAGTCGACGTAGCTCAACGGTAGAGCATCTGACCGGCAATCAGAAGGGTGCAGGTTCGAGTACTATCGGCGACATTTATCTTTTCTCGGAAGGTTTTTTCAATTTGGATAAGTGTTTCAGGCTAATAATTATTGTTTATAAAAAATATTTATTTATTTAATTTATTTATAAGACTGAACATTCGCTTTCCCGTGATAACATTGCACACTTTGGCTCCAAATTAAATGTTAATTTAAGATAGTATATTCATTTGAGACCTAGTAATAATTTGTTTTTATATTTTGACAAATATCATACAACAATAAATAATTATCCTACGTTAACTAACAGTAACTACCGCCATATAATCAGTTTATTTTAAAAAAAAAATTTACTGTTTAATTTGTCTGAGAGTTTAAAGAGTTTTATGGAAGTCAAATTTAAAAATATAGGAGACAAATTAACACTCGAAACTTGTTGAATCCATGAACCCTTAATATTACCACAACATTAATATGGACAAATAAAATACCGCGATTTCATACATTGGCTACAACCAATTGATTATGAATAAAATTTGGTAAGACTAACAATTTCAATGTTACGAATAAAAGAAAGCTCCAGACCAACCCAATATTGGATAATTAACTTGGATATTTATCGAAGCTATTTTTCATGTATTAAGTTTTCTTACGATAAGATCTAAATGAATGGTCAAATTAACGTTTTCTGTGTAGGCTTACTCGAAGGTGTGTTGGTTTTTTATAATCGTATCGAATTACCGTCCTGTGATAGATGGCCTATTGTAATAACAGTAATAAAGTACTTGACATTGAATACTAATTGGTTTTACATCGACAATAATCAGGATAATAAATCAATGTTTTAATTCGATGGAACCAAACTTTGTCAGTGGCACTTTACCTAAAATTAGGCAGAACGTTAAAGATGGCATCTGAAATTTATCACTATTAATACATTGTTATGTTTGTTTACGTATTATTCAGTCGCAATCTTTGCATAAAATTAACATTTCCATGTGTATTGACGAAAATTATCGTAATTTTTTTAAAGTACAGGTAGTTAAAACCCTTCAAATGACTCATTGGGGGAGAATTTATATCCATTAAACATTATTATTTACATTTTTTCTTCTCTACCCATTTTGAGTCGAGGGGTAAGGCTCTCGACTACGCATCCAAAGGTCGCGGGTTCAAATCCCGGGGTGCGCAAGATAACTTAATTTGTGTTGTTTCATAATTAAGTCATTAAAAATAATAAATAGTAAATTTGCGTACGTTCCAGAGTGGAAGATACTCCGAGAAGTATCGCCCTGGTGAAAGATCAATATTCAAAATTGAAACGTTGCTTGAAATGGCTTTAGCCGCATTTGGTGACCAGATCTGAATAGCCAGGTATTTCCACACTTTCTCCTTCCCCTTCCAACTACCTTCAGCCTCACAACATTCCCCAATTGGGGATGCCATAGTCTCACTGGCTCCAGACGGTTGGGAGCAATTGGGACTCGAAAACAAAAATCGAAAAACTTAACTCTTTTGCTTCAACTACAAGAATATGGAGTTTTTACAAATTATTACTTCCCGGTTATATATATTAAAATGCATGTAACGTGCCAATAAAAAATAAAAACAAGTTCAAAGGAAAAAAATATAATTTTAGCAAGTATTGCTATTCACGGATACTTCTTCAAAGAGACCTAAAATCAAAACGGTTTCATGTGGCATTACATATACACTATATTTTTATTAAACCGGATTCTTTTCCACACCTAGTGTAAATGGCTTCATGTTGTTATGAGTGCTCTGTTTATTGATGCTAATATTGTACCGAACTGACATAATATAAACGTACTTTTATCAGATATCTTCACCGAAGATGCTCTCCGTAACTATTTTATCAAAATTTGATGATTAAACCCAAAATTGAATCAAGTCAAGAATAAAACATTTTTTATATATCAGATTACAGCTAACAAACAGGTATGATGTCATCAAATACGAAATATGAGAGGAATATATTTTTATTAATTAGATTTGGCACAATTTTACTTGAATTCTCACTTTTGCCATCGAATTCCAAAAGGTCGTCTATGCAAACTAGCTACCATCCATCAATCCAATTAATTCAGGTAACTCATTGCTAAAGTTTTAATGAGCAATAATGTTACTTTTAATGGGTTGATTTCTTTTCGAGGATTCGCGGCTGCAGGTTCGTGATAAAAACGATTTATCAAAACATTCTCATAGAACCTTTATCTTCTCAGGATATTGTTATACAGAATGTATCAGGACGTACCCGACAAACTTAAACCAGTAATTTGGGAGATTATTTAAAAATCCACATTTGTTACTCCAAATAAGCTCAGGAATGACTGTTTAAAGTATGTCGGGTACTTCTTGATTCATTTTGTATAGCACATGTAAATCTTTTGTAAATTATGGTTGTAGTTTAATTTCAAAATTAATTTTTTTCCCTAAGGTATAAGTAATTAATCTCCATATGAAGTGAATTGTGTTGTACTTAATTATAAAAGTAAAAATTCGACTTATTTTATCCATGCTTTCGAAAATCACTGCTTTTACTCTGTATACCTAATACTAAAGAGAAATAATTATAAAATGTCATGTTGTTTAAACATTATAATTACATCGTTACGTTAAGTCACATAAAGATAATGCATCTTTAAGTATATGAGTTTGTGTCGAGTTTATTCTAACGAGTTTGTTTTAAACTCGTTAGAAAATAATAAATTGTTTTTTTTTATTTTTTATTTTTTTATGCTGGTTTGATAACACGGTACATATTTTTTTCTATGAGAAGAATGTTAATTAAATTTTAAGTGGCACATCAACTGATTGATTATTTTTCGTTCACTTAATTAAAGAAGAAAAATCAAATCCAATATAAAACCCCATGTCTGCTATAATCATTAGATCACGGGGATTGCTCGTACAGGGAAAACATTTTTTTTTCGAAAAACCAATCTAGATAATAATTAAAATTAAATTTTTACCGTATTATGTTTTCAATTATTTGTATGTATGCTTTATAGGATGTGTGCGATTGCGCTAACCTCCCCACATTCTGGAATAAAAAGTTTATTATTGTTATTATATATAGTTTTATTTATTTTTTATTTTAAATGGGGAAATATCAGGCCCACCGTTTAAAAGACACGGGCACCTTGTCTTTGGTAGAAAATGCTTCTTACCACTACCATCTATCTACAAGTCACTTTTTGAAATCGCTATACCGATACCAATAAATTATTAAAATTGTTAATAGTTTACACAGTATATCAAAGTTAACTTAAACCAATCGTGAGTATAAATATGTATAAAAATTCATTTAATTGCGTAAGTGGGCGAAACCTATATTTTTTACGGAGGATTTGGAAAAGTCAAAGATCAAAATATGAATAAATCGCTGTACCAACGCAAAGGATAAAAATATTCCTACAAAAATGTTTCGCTATTCAATCCATTTTAAAGCATTCGTGGACTATAAATCTAGTATCTCGTGTGTAATCATGTAGTCATCCTCGAGCCGATGTGTATTAGGAATATTTTTATTAAAAAAAGAAGAAATTTGAATAAAAATTAAGTACCTAATGAAAAATTCTATTAATGTTTTATTAATGCAGAGGACGTGGGCAGGGCAGAAACTTGGTGAAAAAATAACATTCAGTTGAGTTTGTGCATATTTGCATCTTGATTTCAAAAACATCTTACTAAACAATGTCCAAAATAAGTCACGGTTCAAAGAATACATACTCGTATATATCATAAAATATTGTTTGAATCGCGAGTTTTCGTTGTTCAACTGCATCTATTGTTTTACCATTACAATGCACCTTTTACGCGAATCAAAATTCACAAGGAAAATAATAATGATTCACATTGAACAACGTTTCAATAAAATACTTACCATAATCTAATGTGTCGGATTTATTTCTTAAATCAGGAAGATAAATACTAACTCAAGGTTGGGCTGCATTCTGAATGCTCTGCGATGGTAATTCATTCATTGGAAGATAGTAAAAAAGTTTATAGCCTTTAGATTAGAAACTAGATGCAACGTTTTCCCAAGATCAGATCAAGTGTAACATGGAACAATCTCCGAAAGGTCACCCGTCATCCAGATAAGCTGTACCATATAATTTATACAAATTATGTGATCTTTTCTGCTTCAATGTTAAAATTGAAATTCTGACACTCCCATACTTTATCGAACTGGGCGAAATCGCAAGGATGTTAGATCTAAGTTATTATGTCACCTGTATAAATCATCGATGTGTTCATTATAATCTTTTCACATAAAAGATTTACCAAGGCTGGAAGTTGACATTCAATTTTGGACGAAATGTTGAAATTGAGGATCTTCGTCAAATTAAAGCAGCCACTATATTTTAACTGCCCAGATTAGCAAAATACCATAGCCTATTTACATACACTTTTGGGATTCATAAAAAATACGTCGTACAGATTTTTTCCCACACATAAAAGTGAATAAATGGTAATATTTCATTATTGAACAAGGTTTGCGTACCTATTATCATCCATTTACCAAAAATGTTAGCAATTAGAGTAGACGTGAGTAGCAATTTAATATTATCTTCAATTTTTATGCACGCCCCATTATAGGTACTAAAATCTTGTGAACCTAAAACACTTTTGAAAAGTTACCTATCGGATAATTGATTCCTGTACCTACGTGCATATATAAACTACGCAGACAAACAGGTAGACATTAATATAAATAGAATGGAATGTTATTTCAACACCTTGTGAGTTTAAAGTTTATGGCGATAAATAAATTCTTAGTTACTCCGATGATATGTATTTACATACAATAAATTTAATTTGGAAAAGTATGGCTTATGGGCCGGATTATAATGCCAGTGGTAACAATGATGTGAGACAATAATCAGTGGGTGTGATTCTATGCGTGGGCTGGTTAGGTGGGTCTCTAACTTAACCTAACCTAACCTAACCCCTGAACGGGCTAGGCCAATACCTCATATCAGGGATGTGAGCACTCTGAACCAAGGGATGCCGGGATAAATTGGAGAATCTCGTCGAAATCAATCATGCTTCTTCCGTAAAAAGGTAACGACAATGAGATAAAGGTGATTTTTATCATTCTGAATTGATAAATACCACCTCCAAGATGCCTAGCTGGACTTCCAGTTGAGCATCACTAGAGTAGGCTGTAATATTAGATGGAAACCCTGTGGTGTAATCATAGGAAGGTGTGAAGTGAACTGTTACCACATAGAAAATTATACATATATAGTATTAAAGGTTTTTATAATTCTTTTGAAAGGTCTACCAAACCTTATAGTCAATGAAACAGCACCCAGAACCAGAAAGGCTAATAAATTATACATATACAGTATTAAAGGTTTTTTATAATTCTTTTGATAGGTCTATCAAACCTTATAGTCAATGAAACAGCACCCAGAACCGGAAAGGCTAATAAATTATACATATACAGTATTAAAGGTTTTTTATAATTCTTTTGAAAGGTCTATCAAACCTTATAATCAATGAAACAGCACCCAGAACCGGAAAGGCTAATAAATTATACATATACAGTATTAAAGGTTTTTTATAATTCTTTTGAAAGGTCTATCAAACCTTATAGTCAATGCAACAGCACCCAGAACCGGAAAGGCTAATAAATTATACATATACAGTATTAAAGGTTTTTTATAATTCTTTTGAAAGGTCTATCAAACCTTATAGTCAATGCAACAGCACCCAGAAACTGGAAAGGCTAATAAATTCATACATACAGTATTAAAGGCTTCAATTCTTTTGAAAGGTCTATCAAACCATATAGTCAATGAACAGCACCCAGAACCGGAAAGCGCTAATAAATTATACATATATTGTATTAGGTTTTTTATAATTCTTTGAAAGGTCTATCAAACCTATAATCAATGAAACAGCACCCAGAACCGAAAGGCTAATAAATTATACATATACAGTATTAAAGGTTTTTATTAATTCTTTTGAAAGGTCTATCAAACCTTATAGTCAATGCAACAGCACCCAGAACCGGAAAGGCTAATAAATTATACATATACAGTATTAAAGGTTTTTTATAATTCTTTTGAAAGGTTTATCAAACCTTATAGTCAATGCAACAGCACCCAGAACCGGAAAGGCTAATAAATTATACATATACAGTATTAAAGGTTTTTTATAATTCTTTTGAAAGGTCTATCAAACCATATAGTCAATGAAACAGCACCCAGAACCGGAAAGGCTAATAAATTATACATATACAGTATTAAAGGTTTTTTATAATTCTTTTGAAAGGTTTATCAAACCTTATAGTCAATGCAACAGCACCCAGAACCGGAAAGGCTAATAAATTATACATATACAGTATTAAAGGTTTTTTATAATTCTTTTGAAAGGTCTATCAAACCTTATAGTCAATGCAACAGCACCCAGAACCGGAAAGGCTAATAAATTATACATATACAGTATTAAAGGTTTTTTATAATTCTTTTGAAAGGTCTATCAAACCTTATAGTCAATGCAACAGCACCCAGAACCGGAAAGGCTAATAAATTATACATATACAGTATTAAAGGTTTTTTATAATTCTTTTGAAAGGTCTATCAAACCTTATAGTCAATGCAACAGCACCCAGAACCGGAAAGGCTAATAAATTATACATATACAGTATTAAAGGCTTTTTATAATTCTTTTGAAAGGTCTATCACACCTTATAGTCAATGCAACAGCACCCAGAACCGGAAAGGCTAATAAATTATACATATACAGTATTAAAGGCTTTTTATAATTCTTTTGAAAGGTCTATCACACCTTATAGTCAATGCAACAGCACCCAGAACCGGAAAGGCTAATAAATTATACATATACAGTATTAAAGGCTTTTTATAATTCTTTTGAAAGGTCTATCACACCTTATAGTCAATGCAACAGCACCCAGAACCGGAAAGGCTAATAAATTATACATATACAGTATTAAAGGCTTTTTATAATTCTTTTGAAAGGTCTATCACACCTTATAGTCAATGCAACAGCACCCAGAACCGGAAAGGCTAATAAATTATACATATACAGTATTAAAGGATTTTTATAATTCTTTTGAAAGGTCTATCAAACCTTATAGTCAATGCAACAGCACCCAGAACCGGAAAGGCTAATAAATTATACATATACAGTATTAAAGGCTTTTTATAATTCTTTTGAAAGGTCTATCACACCTTATAGTCAATGCAACAGCACCCAGAACCGGAAAGGCTAATAAATTATACATATACAGTATTAAAGGCTTTTTATAATTCTTTTGAAAGGTCTATCACACCTTATAGTCAATGAAACAGCACCCAGAACCGGAAATAAATTAAACGAAATAAAAAAATGACGACTAAGAGCGTTGTGCGATGTTCCAATGAAAGTGAATCAAATGTGTTGCCAGGAGTAAAATTACATCAGATTTCAGTTAAAAAGTGTGTTCTGATTTTATGTTGTAATGATGCTACATATGCAGGGCAAGATTAACTATTACCTTTACCTATTAGTACAAGCAATCCAGAAGGTCCTATGGACCCATGTCCATTCATCCGAGACCCCTACCATGTACATTTGTTTTAATATGAATGCCACACAAGGGTCCCAATGGCTCCTAACCCTATGGAGTAAGTGGGACTATAGCATCACCTAATTGGGGTATGTTGTGATGCTGAAGGTAGTATGAAGGGGAAGGAAATGGAGAAGAGGAAGGTGGGGAAGTACCTGGCAATCTGATTACCAAACACGACTAAAGCAGAAATTTCAAGCACCGTTTCGATTCTGAATGGTGGTCTTTCACCAGGGCGATACTGAAACCATCTTCCAATCTGGAACATGGTGAAAATATACTATATATTATTGTTAATAAATTAATTGTGAAATAAGACAAATTAAATAAATTAAATTAATTTGCCCACACCGGGATTTGAACCCGTGCTCTCTGAACTTGTAAAGAGGAACTCATCCCTGGCCTACGCCGTCGTAAAACACATACACAAATAGCTTTAACGGCCCATCCCAAAGTTTATTCATTGTATACAACTCATCTGATCAGCTTGACAAAACATTAAAAATCATTTTATAGAGATTTTTGCTTGAGTAGTGATATACCGTATCGTGGGACTACAGAGGGCGGGTGTTCCAAAATATTTCGAACCAATTTGAACCACTATCGGTGTTCGAAAATACATTCAAACGCGCGCTCTTTAAAACGATTTGCCTGTGAACGTTACGAAAAAAATTATATTAACCCTGACTTCAAAATGACTTCTGGTGAACTATTGGCAAAATATCCAGCTTCCAAAAATGACGCTAATACCAAGCAAAAGCATGTGTTATAGAACATTATGTATCCTCTTTTGGTAATCAAATATCATGAGTATAACCATAAATTATAAACGTGTATACCCAGTAAAGTTGTGCTTGTTTCTGGTTATTTATCGCTTAGAAATCAGACAGCTTTTAGATAACGAAACTGAATTTTGCAAGGATATTAGGCATTAACATTTTTATGGTCGGGCGCATCTGTAATGGGTATTTTTATTAGATGCATCAAGCAATGTCAGGGGACTGGATGGATGTTCAAATATAACCTCTTTAGACATGTAAACGCAACGAGGATATACCATTGTTTTACAAAGGCTAGAGCTGCCGTAAAACATTACGTGTTTTGAAATAAAAGGATCGAATAAATATATCCTATTTTATAACACACTTGTTTCAAATAGCACAATATTCAAAAAAAAATTTCCACAATAAGAAATACGCATCTTTTGAAGTGTTAATTTTTAAAATGTTTTGAAAGCATATTTTTCACACTTTAGAACAATTTGTTACAAACTGACACTGTAAACAAATATTGTCTAAATTATAGGTAGCTTTATATTTGGAAAGTGGTATACTCGTACATACCCTATGCATGATATAAAATTTGGTTTTAATGTAAAGGAGGTGGAGATCATACTAATATACTGCTATAAATAACATGTCGATGAAATGGCGTATAATAGTTGTTTATTAATAGGGAAAAAACCGTATTTTGAACTGACCTCGCGTTTTTTATGATATTATTGAAAACGATATTATTTTTCTTTTTGCTTTGATCTACATAAATTAAATGAATGCCAAGAGTGGTGAAAAGTTTGACCAAAATAAAGATCATGGATATAAATAACAACATCACGGATGTAGCACACTGCGCCTCATTTGGACGTAACGTTTAAATACCCAAATAATTGTTTGATTGAAGTCAAAGAACAAAGAAAATATATACAAATTATGTATGTTGTCAAATGTTTTATATTTTTATTTACAAGCTTTGTTTTTAGATTGCATTTCCTATACCAACAAACTTTTAGAGGGTTAATGATCAGTTTAAGAGCAATACACAGTGTTTGAAAAAGTGTTTAGGGGGAACATATATAACAATAAGGTACTTTCGCGAATAAATAACTCGATTCAAATTATTATTGTGGGATGGTCTGAAGGAGCCTGGCGATGGCCTCTGGGATTGGGGGAGGGGTTGGGAGATGGTCCCCGACGGCTTGGAATCCGTTCTCATCGGCGATGTAGTCCACGCGGTACTTGACGTTGTCTGGTCCGACGTACTCGTAGAATCCTGTGGCCTTGATGCCTTCTTGCTCTGAGCCGATGTTGACTAGTCTGCCTTCTTCCTCAGCCTTGATCTGGTTTTCTGTCTCGTACACGTAGTGGTAGCCGTCGGGCAAGATGTCGGTGTCCTGGCGCAGGATGCGGCTGTTGGCGTCGGGGTTGTTCGAGGCGTAAGGCTTGGCGAAGTAGGCACTGTTCTGTACAGTCTGGCTGTACACGGGCTTAGGCTGACTGTAGGCTGATACCACGGGGCGGTTCACGTAGGCGTTGCTGTACTTCGGAGTGTACTCGACGGCCTTGGCGTAATTGATGCTGGAAATATTAACAGGGAATAAACATTTATGCTTTTTACCACGAGGAGTTAGATGAAGATGCGTGGAGAATTATTAGCATCATAATTCACTTCAATGTGTAGGTACAATCTTAATTTTGTTCGATTTTCTTGAAACAGTAGCCAAATGTTATTTTTTGATTGAGAGGCAAAATATGAACTTAATTGAAAGGTTAAGTCACGTCAAAAAACTGCTGTATAGATTAATATGGTCTATCTAGCCAGCATTATTAGTCAAAAATCATAAATGTTAAAAATTCCAAATTATACCTGGTCATACAAAAAATTCCATGGGAGGTTTTGTTGTCATTGGTGATGTAAGCAAACATCATACAATTTTAGTAAAAAAAAACTCTTTGTGGTTTGACTTTATATGTGTATCGCCTTCAATAAATCACAATGACAAATTTGATACCTATCGATTTGCTTAATACTCTAATATCCAAGCTTCATCAGGAAAGTATATTGTTGATGATCGGGTTACATAACATTGCAAGTTGATAATGTTCTACCGGGAAGCGGTGGTATAAGCGATACAGGAAGGGAAAAATATATCAATTAAATACTAGTGAGGTGAATGCATATTTTCTGATAAAGTAAATGGCTGATGATGACTAAAAATATATATTAAAAAAGCATTATTTTTTTAAATTATTTTATTTTAGTTTTTTTTTTTTATCTGGGAAAACGTAAAGAAGACATTTTTACATATTCATTTCTTACTTTGTTGCATTTACCAATGAAGTTTCCGAAATATGAAAATATTGAAAATTTGCAAATGATAAAATAAATAGGAAGAATAAAAAACACAAAATTTTGGAAGTAAAATTGAAAAGGAAAAATAACAAAATAATATAAATTATCCAATTTCTTAGAAACACTAAATAAAATAAATTGAAAATATATATATATATATATATATATATATATAGATAACGATAAATCCAAATGACTAAGTAAAATACATTTCAAATCTAATAATATATAAATAATCTAACACTTCAGGGGTAGGGAGTTATAGCTGTACTTGCGAATAACTTTTTCTGATATGAATTTACGAAATTTTCCTGATGGTAATTGGAAAATATCAGCGTTAGAAAAAATGTTGTTGTATTTTGTGCATGTTCTTCTGAAAAAATGAGTGTTTCGTATAGTTAGTTTTGTAGTGTGGGATGTGGAATAGTTGATTTAACGTTTGTGTCGTGCTAAACGGTGGAAATGAATATTTTCTAGAAGGTGGTAATTGTCAACAACTTGTTAATGATTTTGTAAATCAATTTTTGGTCAACAAATAACAAATTATGGAATGCTAATTAATCTTTTTGCGGTGTTCGATAGGACTAAGTGTTTGAGAGCATTTTTTCGAATTCTTTCTAATCTTTCAATGTTTACATTATATCGCGGATTCCAAATCTCTTATCAAAATTCTAATATTGACCGAATAAATGAGACATATGGTGATTTCATTACATGTGGTACTTTAAATGGTTTAATCACTCCCGTGATGAATACTAGAAGTTTATGGGCCCTGTCACAGATGGAATTTAAGTGTGAGCGGAAAATATATTCCGGATTTCATTATTATTCCTAAATTCCCTACTTCACTATATCTTTTCACTTCTACGTTTTCAATTTTGTATGGGAATATTAGGGGGTTAATGTTTCTGCTGGAGGCTATTGTGTTGCATTTTTCCAGGTTAAGGAAGAGTTGATTGTTATGTTACATATTCATAATTAAAAGAATAATGTTGAGGGAAACTCACGGTCTGTAGGCTTTGATAGGTTCTCCCAAGTATCTGCCGTCGTTGCTGCCGTGGTAGCTGCCGTCATCGCCGTACTTGCCGGGGTTGTAAGAACCGTCGTCATCTGCGAACACCGCCCCCACTATGGCCAGGGACACCAGGTATACCTGCACAGATAAAATGGCTTTAATTTTACAAGTGAACCGTTGTTAAATTGGAGTTCGAATGCCGGTTACAAAATTTAACCCATTTTTTTTTAATGTATTGTTAATTTAGGTGTATGTCATCAAGGATGGCAAGTCCACTCAACTTTACAACAAGTAATATACATAATTTTTGGAAAGATGTTAAAATAGTCAATATGTTTGAATAGAAGAGAGCAGTGTTGAACATAATATCATAATTATCTATATAACAGTGCATGCTCTATGACCAAAGGTAGGCTGTGTGTAGATTTTCTAGTTTGGGTAAGAATTCAATTATTATCATAATAAAATCGCCATGTATCTTCTACTGATTTTTATGGACAATTGAATAAATCAGCGTACGAATCCGTACTTATTTCTTAGACATTTGTTGTATTTGACTTTGGAGACCTTGGTCAAAATAATAATTAATTAATTTTTTTTGTAATTTTTAAAAAAGATAATATTTAAATTAAAAGCAAATATTAAACGGGTTTACTTAAGTTTTGATTGCCTAGTCGTCGTTATCAAAAATTGATTCTGTATGAAAACCTTGACTTAAAGCGAGAACAAAAAAAATCACAGGGAGTTATTTTTAAAACCTAGAATATTTTAGTTTATCAAAATGTATACGTATTTACTAATTTTCAGTAAAAATTACAAAAATTATTTAAATACACCTTCCATAAATAATAAATACATAAAAATTACTCAAACTATAAGTATCCGAACTGTCGATTTTCAAAGTTGTAAAACTATCACTTTGTATTAAATTTCGTTTTTGAGATTTTTCTATTTGTTTCACTTTAACTTACTGATAGCTTGTACATTGTTGGTTCTGGTCACTTGTACTGTAGCACAACTCAAGATCGAATGTATCTTTATTGGAGATTACTCTGCTTTATATATCTTGATTACCTAAACATTGGAATTAATTTTCAAGGCGTTGTAATAAATAAAAAAAAAACGACGCAGTTAAAATATGTAGCATCCAAATGTCCCCTGCATCGGATGTGGGTTGGATGACATTTGGAAAAAACTAAAAGTTTATACAGGGTGTGTGTTTTGACGTCAGTAGGCTAAGTTTGACATGGTGTCAGAAGTCCATGTATTCATTACTATTAATAATAAATAAATTTCGACAGAAAATATAATAATTAAAAACATTTCATTTGTCACCGATTTATGCATTTACAGGTGTCTAATTTTTTAAATAACTATATGTTATATTATGCAATACACGGGGTAGTTTTTAAACGTATGTACTTTCCATAAAGAAAAGTAATTGGATATTGTCCTTTTTAACAACAATTTTTTTGTAAACTTGTTTGAGTACCCACCTACTACCTATGTTCATTAACCATGATATTGACTTGTATTCAGCTCGTCTGTTTGAAGGCACACTGGGAAACCATGAATTAATTTTAGCTGAGAAAATATTTTAATGATCGTATTATGTAATGAAATAACATAATTAAAAACAAACAACTTTTTGCTGGAAATTATTTTAACATGTATTACAACACAACAGATGAAACTGAGTTTTCATACAATAGGTAGAACAATGCAGCCAATATTTAGTTACCATTTATGACAATTTCATCATCTTCAATGGTAAAATAAATCTGATTGACTGGATGTATCTATATAATCTCATATCTAATAGTTAGCTATTTTGGATATTTTATCGCCAGTCATCGAAAGTGGTTTTTAATTTTCTTTTTATATAACAAATTGTTAAATATACGATGTAAAGTTCCAAGCAACATAAATTGAGAGACGAATCCTGAAGAAATTGCCAATATCTTTAAAGACCACTTTGCGATTACATCTACGAGCATCTCCTCAAACGAAATGCCACTGACCATATACGATGACATCGTCCCGATTACAGCGGACATGGTAAAAAAAACCCTGAAAGCTGGAATATCAGCAGGTCATGATGGTTTGGTCACTGAACACATCAAATATGCGAGGGGGGCGATCTCGCAGCCACTGACAACGTTATTCTCAGATATCATAAAGACAAATCAAATATGCAAGGGGTGCGATCTCGCAGCCACTGATAACGTTATTCTCAGATATCATAAAGACTGGTTATATACCTAAAGATATGACTAAGACAATAAACATATCGATTATTAAATCTAAATTGTCAGACACAACTTCAATGGAAAATTACATACCAATTTCCATCGCCACTTCTATTGTTTGAATATATTCGAACGTGTTCTGCTTAACTTGGTCGAGCCTAACATGAAAACGGGTGACAACCAGATGGGATTTAAAAAATAATATTCCACATACACTGCTATATTCAGTGTGAAGCGCATCACTTTTTATTACGGATTAAACTCAAGGAAAGAGTATTCCATCAAAGATCATTCACATCCTCGACACCTGGCATCGGTAGCAAGAAAACCTGGTAAAGTGGAAAGACGGATTATCCGAACCCCTTTACCTGAAAATTGGGGTCAGACGAGGAGGTTTGAATGTCTCCAGTATTGTATTGTAACATATATATGGAAGAACTAACATAGAGATTAAACGATGCTGCAGTAGGTAATATCGGAGGACAATGCTTATATAATGTGAGCTATACAGATGATATGGTACTGATGACACCATTGATTGGAGGGCTACATATTCGTTTGAACATCTGCGAAGCTTTTGCAGGTGAAACTAATATGACATACAATAAAAAAAATAGCTTTGATGGTCATCAGACACGGGCTGGGTTCGAAAAATATTCCTCCAACAATGCTGAACGGTGAGCCTCTAAAGCTTGTAGAACTAACCTTATATCTGGGACATCATTATTAGCAAGCTAAGAGACCAAATTGAACACGTGCGAGCTCTGGGTAAATTTCAAGAAGAGAACTATGTACCTCGGATGCAGTATAACAACGGTTAGCGCATGATGTTTGGTCTACCCAGGTACTTCCACCAGGTGCTTCCTGTATGCTCACCGAGGGTCGAATTCTAGCATTTGGAACTCTCACGAGAACCAGGGTAGTACGAATGAGAGAAAGGATCTATAATTTCAGAAATGTGCTCATATAGGAATCCCGCCAGTGTCCTGATTCCAGTATCGAAGGGAACTATAGAGATATATTGGCCCACCAATCTTTACCGTGGCAGAATAATAGTAATACATATATATATATATATATATATTTTTTTTATGCATGTCTTATGTTTTAAATAAAATGAATGTATGTTTAATTTAACATTATATTTATATATTTATTGATATCACTATGTTTGTAAATACTCTCTATATGATGTGTGGGATTACACTAATCTCCTCATATCCTGGAATAAAAACATATTATTATTATTAATTGCGGTTCCGATTCTTTCGGATGACAGCTTTTTTTTTTTACATGAATACCGAACAAGAGTCTCAACTGCTCCACACCGTCTGGAGCCAGTGAGACTATGGCATGCCCAATTGGGGAATGTTGTGAGGCTGAAGGTATTGGGGAGGGGAAGGAGAAGGAGAAGAGGATGGTGGAGAAATGCCTGGCTATTCAGATCTGGTCACCAAACACGGCTAAAAGCCATTTCAAGCAACGAACCCGCGACCTTCGGATTCGTAGTCGAGGGTCTTAACCCCTCGAGCATGGAGGCCGTCGAAGCTAGACCTCTTCGTCAGCGAATAATAAATAACACAAGTGAAACTTAAAAAAAAAAGTTTAACTACGCAAAATACAGATAATGGTATGCAGGTGCCCTTCGCGTAAGAAAATATAGTTTTAAGAAGTTTTTTATTCCATGACGTGGAGAGGTCGGTGCAATCCCGCACATCTCATATGGTTATACGAGTACATATTGTATATTAATATATATATGATAGAAAATGTATACGGTAAATATTATTTTAAGATTAAAATAAAAGAAGTAAAAAAAAAACAGTTATGTCGAACGTGATCCTAAGTGGACTCGGGCCCAGCGCTCGCTGGGGAGTGGCGCTTAGTGCTAGTAGGCTGCGGTTACCACCGTGTTGTCAGAGGCCGTTAACCGCATCCTGGCTCCTGTGGTCCGGTGTCTCATCAGGCCGACGAATTCATCCATAAGTTATTATTATATTGGATCCGGAGTCGTCCCATCGAGATGTTTTGGTAGTGATACTATACCTCACAGGTGTACAGGTTTGTGCAGAATGGATTGAACAGTGTTTTTTTTACATTACTGCCACATTTTTAAAATCAGCGAGCAATCATGTTGGACACTATACCGGTCCTTCGCCTTTGGAGTTCAAGATCATCGCCATCCGAAAGGTTTTCATTGATGATGTGCCCCAAGTATTTTACTTTCTTTGAAATTTGTAGTCTTATTCTATTAGAGTGTACGGAAAGCATCTCCTGGAGATTTTTTCTCCGGTTGAATATGATTAGTCTTTTTGGGGTTGTATATCATGCTGTGAATCTTGGCATATTCTTCACATGTGTGTACTGATATCTGTTGTCCCGTAATCGATGGAGCTTGGACAATCATGTCGTCCTCGTAGCTTATGTGATTTAGACATATGTTGTTAATACGACAGCACAATCTGGTGTCCAGGCCATATGATAATTCGTCCATGCATAGATTGAACAGGATGGAAGACGTACTACCTCCTTGCCTTACTTCTGATCGTATAGCAGTTGGAAATATGTACTTGTCCACCTTATAACGTCTTCCTGGTGGGGGTGCCATCGTAATACTGTGGTGATATTGGTAGGTATGTTTCTAGCCTTCAATTTTTCTCATAAATTTTTATGACAGACCCCATTGAAGGCTTTACTTAGGTCTAAGAAGTACCCATACACAGTACTTTTTCGTTTCTTGTAGAATTC